>KN885452.1:52815-69230 GCA_000934455.1 Apostichopus parvimensis | reverse complement strand
ATAAGTTGCATATTATTATTATTATTATTTTGATTATTATAGATAATTGATACTTTGTGATCATTATTTTCACAAGATTCGATTGTCTATAGCAAGTGTGATCCACTAGGAGACTAGGTTCTTTGACCCAAACGCAGAGTTTAATATGATCCTATGCAATATATAACAGTTACTCATTGATCACATACTGAACTATGAGCCAACACTGTTGCTTACAGTCTTCCATTTGTTTGTTACTTTTTGTTACCCTAGCAACGATTGAAATGGACCTCCGGGACATCGAGGGGGGTGAAGAGGGTGGCAATGTGATTGTCAATGTGGACATATCAGGTGGCGAACTGTGCACCGAGGGCTTTACAGCTAGTAAGTATTAGAAATGGTACTGATATATATTTCATTTCAAAGTTAAAATAAAAATTTAAAAATTTTTAAATTTTCTTAAAAATTTAAAAAATTTAAAAGTTATAAGTATGTGTTTGGTTTAATTTTGCAAACTTTTCTTGCTTTCTGCAGTACCTTTTAAATTCAATTGCGAGCTATATATCACCCAATTATATGCACAAATTATTAATGCATTGAATATTCATGTCAACTATTTAATTTGTACTACTTGCCATGCTTGTGACACAGGTAAGTAATGTACTACGTCACGCACATATTAGGTCAGAGCTGCGTTCTGTCATCACAACTAAAGCAAGCGATCGAATAGTTAGCCAGTTATTCAGCAATGGAAAGGCCAACTTCAGCTACTTCACATTCTGGGATCCAGTGTATACAGTATATCTGTGTTTAGCCTTGTAGTAGAAACTTAAGTTCAGCATATTCATGTTTGTGTGTTATAGTCACGTCAAGTAGTTTTCCTCTGTTGAGCCCATAGTTCTCGGGTCAAACCATGTAGCAGGGGGTGCACGTACTTACTGCATTTCACTTATTACAACACTGCTACTTGTGCAATGGTTGTTAGATCCACATGATCATCTGTCCGAATATTAAGGAATGTATTACCTGTGTGATATTCACAGAGATGATACTCGAAAACGATAAATTTTTTGGGCACGATTTTTTTTACCTTGTCCGTATTAATTATTAAATAATGCTTATTTTAGACTGAAAAGTGCCTGTAGGGTGGTACAGCATGATAACAAGTACGTTTGTAATTGTAAACACTGAAATCACCAGTAGAAAGAAAATATTCAGATTCACTCGCCAATTGTACCGTTTAAAGGTTGAACCATACAGGTTGTACCGTTTAATGGTTGTACTGTTTAATGGTTGAACCATACACGTTGTACCGTTTAATGGTTGTACCGTTTAATGGTTGAACCATACACGTACCGTTTAATGGTTGTACCATTTAGTGGTTGAAAACACCATACACGTTGTACCGTTTAATGGATGTACCGTTTAATGGTTGAAACATACACGTTGTACCGTTTAATGGTTGTACCGTTTAATGGTTGTACCGTTTAATGGTTGAAAACACCATACATGTTCCGTTTAATGGTTGTACCGTTTAATGGTTGAACATTACAGGTTGTACCGTTTAATGGATGTACCGTTTAATGGTTGAACCATACACGTTGTACCGTTTAATGGTTGTACCGTTTAATGGTTGAACCATACACGTTCCGTTTAATGGTTGTACCGTTTAATGGTTGAAAACACCATACATGTTCCGTTTAATGGTTGTACCGTTTTATGGTTGAACCATACACGTACCGTTTAATGGTTGTATCATTTAGTGGTTGAAAACACCATACATGTTCCGTTTAATGGTTGTACCGTTTAATGGTTGAACCATACACGTTCCGTTTAATGGTTGTACCCTTAAATGGTTGAACCATACACGTTGGGCCATAAACCCTGTTTATTTACCTTGGGTTACTAATTGTGTGTCTTTATTGATTTTCCATCTATAGGCTGACTAGTTGTATGTCTGTAGGTTTTAATGTGTTTTCTGCAAAAGTAAAGTCTTGAGCTAAATCATGCATAAATGGACCTGCAGTCTTAATATTCTTAGTCTTAATATGAACCAAAGCAAAGTTTGTAAACAGTCAAGACTGAGTTGCCACTTAGGCCCGGAAGGGGGTTGGGGAGATGCAGGTACTATTGGAGTGGTTTCCCAAATACTCTGTTAATATAGTCAGCCTTCTATCCATCCATTCATGCACACTAATAATATATATGCAAAGAGTTTTAATTGACTTTTATAAGCCAAGTTATTTACCTTACTTGGTCATAAGACTTGACCTTTAATTTGTTTTGCAGTTGAGGATAGTCTTGCAGATGCAGTGTCAATGCCTGCATAAGTTTTCCATACCCCCCCATGCCCCATCCCCCATTTCCATGGCTCCCAATGATCCCAGTGGTCACACGATGATTGTCAAAGAAAGACTGGGTTGACAACAAAAAAAGAAGCAATTAACCAATTAACCATTGTCATGTAAGAGCAATTGGTCTGGGGATCAGTAAACATTTTCAAAATCTTTCTTTTTCTCAACCCAAGGTGGCAGGCCGCATTCTACCTCCACCCCCTCCCCCCTCCCCCTCCCCCAACCCATTTTCCACATACAAAGTACAAACACCCATCATTTGGATATATAGTGTAACATTAATGTAGGACACAGCCAGGCATTCCAAAGATTTAACATCTCAGGAAAAGAATGAATCAGCCTATTAAATGTATTTCAAATTGATGTCTGAATTTGTTGCAGTTTTCTACTCTTCATACATCAACTTACTTTGTTTCACATTTTGTTTCCCTAGCCGTGTCATATGAAGACATCACGGCCACTGGTTCTTCGGATTATGTCAACACTAATGTTCACGTTCCTATACCAACGTATTCCGGTACCTCAGATCAATTCCATTTCCTGCTAACTTTTAATAGCGATCAAATTGTTGAAGACCACGAACGCTTCAACGTTATCTTGTCGGAGGTTGGCGCTCTACCTACGCTTACTAGGACCGACTTTATTGTAGTCACTGATGTAGCTATTGATCAGAGTACTAGCGTGTCAATCATTGATGATGATTCAGGTAAATGGGTGATAATAGAGGATAATTAATCATAGTAATAAACAGAGGATAATTAAGACAGCATTGATGAATAAATGCATGATACATGATAAATATCGTGGATGATGATACATTGTAAAGGGGTGATAATAGATGATAAGTCAAATAGCAGTGATGAATAATGCATGATACATGTAAATATCGTGGATGATGATACAGTTAAATGGGTGATAATATACAAATAATGAATGGTTTCCATTCGTGCAATAGTGCAAACATTTCATGAGTTGAAAGATGGAACAAATTACATCTTTCAACGAATGAAATATTTGCACTATTGCACGAATGGAAACCATTCATTATTTGTTTTATACAACACCTTCAAATTTGGATATAATTGGATGTAAAATGCACTCATGCAACAGATTATTTTGAACAGACAGGTTTCTCTGCTCTCTTACCATAGAAAAAAGTGCTATCAAAAAAGTATAACCCATGGTTCTATTTCATAGAGTGCAATAGAGTGGATTTTGCATGCAATCGACGAGCAATTGACAAATCAAATGGCCGGAATATAATTAGGTGTCGTATAATAGAGGATAATTGAGACAGCAGTGATGAATAAATGCATGATACATGTAAATATCGTGGATGATGATACATTGTAAATGGGTGGTAATAAGGGATAATTCAAACAGCATTGATGAATAAATGCATGATACATGTAAATATCGCAGTTGATGATACAGGTAAATGGGTGATAATAGATGATAATTCAAATAGCAGTGATGAAAAAATGCATGATACATGTAAATATCGTTGATGATGATACATTGTAAATGGGTGATAATAGATGATAATTCAAATAGCAGTGATGACTTATGCATGATACATGTAAATATCATGGATGATACAGGTAAATTGGTGATAATAGATGATAATTCAAATAGCAGTGATGAAAAAATGCATGATACATGTAAATATCGTGGATGATGATACATTGTAAATGGGTGATAATAGATGATAATTCAAATAGTAGTGATGACTTATGCATGATACATGTAAATATCATGGATGATACAGGTAAATTGGTGATAATAGATGATAATTCAAATAGCAGTGGTGAAAAAATGCATGATACATGTAAATATCGTGGATGATGATACATTGTAAATGGGTGATAATAGATGATAATTCAAATAGCAGTGATGACTAATGCATGATACATGTAAATATCATGGATGATGATACAGGATTATAGATAATAATAGATGATAATTCAAACAGCAGTGATAAATAATTGCATGATACATTTAAATATCGTGGATAATGATACAGGTTAATAGATAATAATAGATGATAATTCAAATAGCAGTGATGAAAAAATGCATGATACATGTAAATATCGTGAATGATGATACATTGTAAATGGGTGATAATAGATGATAATTCAAATAGCAGTGATGAATAATGCATGATACATGTAATTATCGTGGTTGATGATACAGGTAAATGGGTGATAATAGATGATAATTCGAACAGAAATTAAAATAGTGGATAATACAGACAAAATTATGAGACATGATATTTCATTCATTCGACTGTTGCCAGGTGCCTTTACAAAATGTTAATCAAGTTTTAGAAGAAGGAAAGCTATGCCGTACAAACGATGAGGAGGACTGGCACCCTTACCTGAAGATTGCAGGAGATGATATCAAGCAATCAATTTCAGCCACTGTAGTCTATCCCGTACTCCAATAAATACAATTTCTGACCCTGTAAGAATGGCACTTTCATTCGTGGCAAAACTTTTGAATACCACAAGAGTTCAGATATACCATCAAAGATTTTTTTCAAACTTTTTTGATGAATGAACATATATCTGGCTGATTTAATGAAATAATTTAAGTTCTTACTTATGTTCCCCCTTTACAGCTACTCTAACTGTGTCATCTGATACAGCTTGCCATGCAGAAGATGATGCCACTGCCACCGTGACATTGATTTTGGACAACCCAGTAGAGGATGAGGGATTCAAGTTTGGTAGGTTTTCTAAATTGACAACCATTTACATAAGTTTACAAATGTACTGTTTTTGTTTGTTTTTTGAATGTCAGTGGTGTGGAAACTTGAGTATAATCAAGAAGGCTTACGTAAGTTGGCTTTCGTTAGCTGCAGAACAGGTTAATTAACTCTAATTGCAGCTTACAAGTAACCTCTGGCCATCTTTACCCTCGCATGATCGAAGAGCTAACGTTTGTTGATACAAAGCTAGTACAGGTACATATTTCACCACCAATTGAGCATCTATTTTATCAGATTTATGTTCTCATAAAGAGATTATGAGCTTACCACAAAAAATCCCCTGAAATTGGGTCTTTGCCCCACTGGGGAAATCTAACTACTCCTCGGGTGAAGAACAGTAGTGTAACTCCTAAGGGCTCGGACCGTGCTGAGCGGGGGGCCCGACCAAAAGGGGGCCCCTGCTATTACTGATGCACAGAAAAAGGGTACCTCTTTGGAAAGGGAGGGCTCGTTTTTACTGGGAAAGAAAATCTTATGCAAGACTGAACAAGACAATATACATATTTTCACGTGATACGGAATACGGACATCATGATCATGGGCTCATTGGGTATTAATGGATGTATCGAGCCAGTTGTGGTATTTATTATTATAATATAATTATTATTATTATTTATAATTTAAACCCAATTCCAGCCAATGTTGTACTGAGTACAACATCGTGACATGATTTTTTGAAAAATTCTAATCATTTCAAATGAGTATCAGTTCATTCATTGGACATATCAGTAATCAGTTGTTTCAATACCGTACGTTGTTTCTCACTCATACAACTTGTAAGATTTATCCAGAAGCCGAATTCCTCAATCCTCATTCCATGGTATATAGTTACAAAGAATTTTTATAGCTATGTTGATAGTTCTGTTCTGTTATTTCTCTTGATATATTTTAGCATTAAAACATATTTGTCGTCTGGAAACAATGTGTAAATGCTAAATGGCCATTCAAATGTTCTAAACCAAGACCCCCTGCATTGATCCTGCATAAATCCTTGGACTTATGGGTATCTGCAGGGAGGGGCAAGGGGGGGGGGATAGCTCCCCTGGAAAATCAAAAAATTGAAAGAAAAGTTAAACATTTGACATTTCAATGATTTCACCCAACCAACAGTTCTCTAGTTATGTTCATTGCATACGGATCCATAATGCAGTACTGAAATTATTGTAAGTCAAAATCCTAAGACATGAGATCTCAAAATAACCGATGTGTTAAATGCAACTTGAAAGGCCCGGGAAGTGTCTTTTCCGACGATCTAGGAGTACTTTTTGGCTCCGCGTCAACCGATGTCGGCGCTCTGCTTAGATAGTATCAAGCAGTTTGTTGTTACACCTACATGACCCACTGATTCCCCCCCACCCCTTGTGAACGTTTTTGTGGACGCCCTTGCTCGGACCTCCTGATAGGGGGGCCCCTTTGGGCCAGAAGCCGGGTCCCCCAGGCTCACCGTTTCACCACTGGTGAAGAACCACCGGTCTGTGGTAAATATGATTTCCATAAATATGCTGTGAATTGGGTTTTTCTTATTTTCTTTTCCTGGATAGGTGTGACATATTCGGACATCGATGCTAAGGTAGGCACAGACTTCATTGGAACGGTGACCCTGGGCGACTTTGCCACGCTAACAAACTTGTTTTCATTCACGGTGTCGTTGGTGGATGACGACGTGGTTGAATTTGAACAAAGCTTCTCCTTGTCTCTGGCGCCGGTATCCAAACCAACCTCTTACATCCGTTCCGACCCAGTCGTTTACCTCCATGCAACTTCCAGAACGGCCACTGTGACTATCAAGGATGACGACACAGGTACGCAGACGTTTGGGTTTTGACCTTTATCGTTGGAGACCAAGAGTCTGTTGGTCATGTGACAATATGGTGAACGAGTTGCCGCGACAACCTCTTCTTCTTCCCCTTCCCTATCCTACCTCCTTGCTCAGAGAGGAGCCAAAAATGATGTGAAATTAAAATAACAATGGCAGGCAAGTCCAGTTTTACCCGCACTCCCACAAGATGGATAAGCTCATCTTCTTCCCCTCTCTATCCTACCTCCTTGCTCAGAGAGGAGCCAAAAATGATATGAAATTAAAATAACAATGGCAGGCCAGGCCAGTTTTACCCGCACTCCCACAAGATGGATAAACCTGACACAAGAAGTCCAACCAGTCAGAACCATCACACCATGCTATAGCATGTGAAAGGCCTATACAGTTTGAAACATGGTTTTTACGAACAGTAGTGAACTGGAAGACACTTCCTAGATCGTAATTAAGTACAAGCAGGGAAGCCCTCAACGATAAGTTAAGAAAATTTCCCTTGATTGTACTCGCGATAAAAATATTAAAAAAAAATAATGTACAATTGGGCAAGGAGGATGAGATGAGTTCAGAGACAAAAGAAGTTTAAGTAGATAAGTAAAAATAATCAAATATCAGAAACCTAACGATTAAATATATTGTTAACGAGTTTAGTACAACTAGCCGAGATCAACGACGTAGGTTTGTAACACTTCGCTAATCTAAGCTTAGCTAATCTCATCAGTCCACTCAGGCTATTAAAGAGGTATTATTGCACTGTTAAGATGTATATATAATAATAATAAGTAATATTTATATAGCGCATAATCAGCAAAGCTGCTCAAAGCGCTTTAGGAATGTAAAACCTAAAACAAATAGTAACAAAAACCAAAATATTAAATATATAGAACCAATGAGGCCAAAAATGTAAACGCAACAATATAAAAAACACCCGTACTAAACGATACAAAAAAAAAAATGAAAAAAAAAAAAATAAAACTTTTTTTTAAACATAAAACAATAAAAAATAAAAATTTAAAACAGCCCAAAATGCAATAGTCCAAAACAAATTCAGATGTAAGTAAATAGTAAAATAGATTAAATCGTAGTCAATGTTTAAATATAAATAAGTATGAGAAACTATAGTACAGTAAGACAATTATTGTAAAAGCCTAGAACAGATAGTAATAAACACCCAATACTAAACGATAATAAATAGAATATAGGGTGTGGTTGTTATAAACAAGGATGGTGTTAAGCCTATAGCCTCATCATAATGTTGATATGATGAGTCCACCCAAAGCTGATTATCCTCGTAATGTTTGTGATCCTAGAGGTACGTGTTCGCCATGAAATTAATTAATAAGAGAAAATGGTATTTAGTACAAAATTCATCCACATCGAGAGTGAACCATCACATTTTAATTTTAACTGTGGTTCTGTGTGCAACATATTGATTGGTACTGGTTGCATGCCCCCGCCCCCCCCCTCTCCACCTTCCCCTTCCTCCCTGATTTTGCAACTTGGATGTTGAAAGATTGTCAATGAGCCTCTATGTGAGGTTATAACTTGATGGCAAATAATCTATTCATCTATTTATCACAATCTATATGATTGGTTGATCATGGAATGCAACAAATTATTATGATTCAAATATCTCTTTATTTTCTGTTCTCGTTTTTTCTGTTTTTTTGTTGTTTTTTTTTCCCGTCTATACCTAATGGAAAGCTATAACTCACGATATACAATAGTAGTTGCTCATAATATACAAATATGTTATTAATTATAAAGATTTCTACTTTTTCTTTTTATGCTCCTCCTACCAGCTACTGTGTCACTTACCAGCAAGGTACCTGCACTTGAGTCTTCAGATTCAGCCGAGGTTGTTGTATTTCTCACCAATCCTATTGAAGATCCAACTTTGTTTACTGCCAGTAATTTTTTTAAATTTTTTAAATTTTTAAATTTTTTTTTTTACCTTTAAAATGTACATTGCTTTTGTCATTTCATCTCCAATAAAGTTACCCTTTGGTTCACTTTTCATCACCCTTACAACATGCAGTTCATGCACTTTAACCAAGAGACCGGCTATATTACTCCTACAAAATAAAAATAAAGTAAAACTGTTAGCAAACTGCTCATCCACTAGAGAGCCTGTGTAAGAGAATGTGTAAAAGTAAGTTGGCCTGACGTTTCGATCCCAGCAGGATCTTCTTCGTACAAAATAAAACGCAAAACTTGGCCGATATAAAACGAATTGGTGTACCGTATGTGTGTTGTTTAAGAAGTGGGTGGGGGTGAGGCATAAGATGGGGTGGGGGCAAAAGGTGATAGTTCTCCCTCCCATCTCCCCACTATGCTGCAGGACCCGCGCCAGGAACTCTGAATCGGGTGTACCAACATTCTGGGGCCCGGAGTGGTACAATATTTGTACGCACGACTTGTATGGTGGCATAAATGGTAGCTAGAATTTTTCACACGCTTTCCTTGATGCACCCATTGAAGATTCAGTTTGGTAACCTTAAACAATATAAATATATATAATATATATATAATATGTATAAAATGCTTTATGTCGATGGTGACCATGGTGCTGACCAAGCATACAGTAAGAGCAGAATGTCTAGCAGATTTGGAGTCAGTGCAGATGGCCTTAAACAACTGCCTGTTTTTTTTTCCCACCCCTCTCCCTAGCATTCTCGTACTCGGATAAAACTGCGACAGACTCCAGTGATTATACGACAGGTCCTCTTAGCGCAGTGTTCCCAGGGAATCCCGCCACCGAGCTGACCATAACAGTTCCTCTCATCGACGACGACGTAGTGGAGGATCTTGAATCGTTCTGTGTCCTGCTGACCGGTGTCTCTGACCCGCTCACCTCGAACAGCTTACTGATCGCCTCAGGCGAAGAATCTACCACCGTCTGCATAACCGACGACGATACAGGTAGGTTAAAGCAGCATTTTGCGTCCTTTTCTATGATTTTTCTCAGCCTCACTGACTCCACTATGCCATAACGACGTACATAACTAGCTTATCTATTTAAATCTTACTTCAAATGGTGGCATAAAAGTCGAAAAATTTGCAACTTTCAACTTTGTTTTTCTCCAATATATTTTCCGTTGGGATCCCAATAAACCTCGCCCATAATATGAATATTTAAACACTAAGAATGTCATTGACCAATACGTAATACAACACCATGCTTGATTTGTGAACAGTCTATATGGCAGTTGTACCAGGGAGTTCCATAACAACTCCCTGGTTGTACCAACGCAAAGTCTGGAATCTATTTTTAGCAACGGCTCATAACTAAACCTGCATCTCTGATTGGTTGAATTCAAACTAGTGGGTTTGGGGGAACTGTATGCGATTAATTTCAAACGTGGAATTTGTCGTGGACACTTTTCTCATGATCTGCAAATATCCTTAATTACTCGCCAATTAACGTTGTTGGCAGGGAAAAACTTGTCTTATATCTTAGTTTGCTGTTTTGTGATTGATATATGTAAAAAACTTGATGGACATGTCAAAAAAGTAGAAAACGGCGACCAAATGCAAAATGCTGCTTTAAGAACGGAAAGAGTCAGATCCAGGTAGAGTTGTCATTCGCTGACATGAATGGCGGGCATCAACACAGGAGGGGACACGTGCATCCACGATTCAGACGATGACGACTACGAGATGATGTGGGGCTACTGCAGGTCATGGACAAAACGATTTCAAAGCTTGTGTCAAAAACTTGGCAGAGTATATAATGCAGGATGTTATAAAACTATTGTTATGTACTATTAAAACTAAAAATAAGAAAATATTAAATTGTTAGGCAATGATTGAGTTGTATTGTAATATTAAAGAACTCACAGAATTATCATGTTTATTTGTATAAATGTCAAATGAGTCAATAAAAGAGATGGGGGAAAAAAAAAAGAAAGAAAAAAAAGAAAGAAGGATATTTATAAAACGCTTTACAAATGTACATGATAAAACATTTAAAACTCAAAATACTGTAATATATGAGACCCTGTGGTAAAGCGAGAGCTATTTTGCAACCTACATTCGTCTGGCCAAAGGTCATTATCGGACAGAGGGCGGTGCACTGAATTGCCAGACTTCTGTCGACACTTTCACGGCACGGCGATCCCAGATGACTTACAGGTATCAAAACCTCGACCAACGCAATACAGCATGCGAAACACAGGTTTAGTCTATGATGGACAGAGGCAAAGCAATCTATTGACAACCACATGTATTCAGAAAAAAACATTTCAAAATGTTTGTCATCATCTACAATTTGTAATGTGAGAGTTATTAAATATTATATAGTATATGCCTAACAATAACTGCTATCTCTCTGACCCTTTTGATTTCTAGCGACTGTTGCTATTAGTGTTACGAGTTCGGTGGTTGAGGCAGACACTACTCTTACAGTGACTTTAGCTTACAGTGGAGATACCATTGATCATCCAGGGTTTACTGCTAGTAAGTTATTCGTCATGTTGACGCGATTCCCCCCTCCCCCCCCGCAAGATATGACCCATCCCTAAGTACCTCTCCCAGCCAGGCTAGAGTTTTAATAGTGGGGGAAGGAGAGGAGATGAAGGAGGCTGTGGGAACTTTTGTCTGCCTCTCAGCTAGGGAAGTGTTTCGTCAAATCAAAATGCTCCTTCCCAAATCTTCAATTCTCACCGTACGCGTCGGATGTTCTAACATTTGCACACGTACAGTACAGCTGAATCGTGTCGATTTTTATCTCCGCTTTGATAATTTACCGCAGATTTCCAAAAAATTAGGATTGAATAGACCACAAATTACATTAGAGAGAGCCGTAAATTGACTTGGTCAGTCTCCCGATTACTGTTCTGTAGGAGAGAGGGCAGAACTGGCATGTAGTGGCGGGCACATAGTTATCTGCCTTAAAGAATGATTAGCAGAATAGCGGCACAACGTTCTGTACCTAAGGTGGTAGCAGGGCATTCCTCATATTACATATTACATTTGAATAGTTGCTGAGAGTTTTCATGTTATATAGGAGATAGCCAGAAGGCCATACTATTGGACCCTTTTTATTTGTGTCCCACAAAAGATGAGGGCATCGTGCAGGGTACTGTTTACTCACGGAAACTTTACATCTTGCAAACCAGGCTCGGTCCCTTCATGCCACGGCACACTAATTGCCAAACTGGGCTGAATACAGTCATTGGCTGAGCAGGTAATGACACTTAATGCTTGCCAAATCGAGCTAAGATCCATTTGTCCTACGGCATTGTGGGTACAGTAGGCAAAAATGGCTGGTTTGTGTATCCAGTTTTTGTTTCACCAGAGAGCTAAGCCAGATAAAGAAATGGGTCACACCCGACGACAGCATGTGAAAAGGGTGTTGACATTGTTTTTATTGGCAGGGTTTACAAACTTATTTGACATATTTTTTGCCCCTTTTGTGTTTTTTTTGTGTTTTTAGATATTGGTTACACTGGTGATGCTGAGGCTGATAGTGACTACAACCAAGTAACAGAACATATCATCCCAACCAATTCTGCTTCGTCGGAATTTGACCTGGTGATTGTAGAAGACGACGTCGTGGAAAGCGACGAAAAAGCCATCTTAGAATTGATCAATATACGGCATCCATTTACAAGTCGTACATCCGGGGCAGTGGTTGTATTTCCTATACCCAGCAGTGCTACTCAAACGGTGACCATCGTGGACGACGACACAGGTGATCCCAAAGTAGTTTTTGCTTTATAGTAACTGACTAACACTAGGTTTATGGGTTGAATTTTGGTGAAGGGAGAGGGTAGAGCAAGGTAAGTATAACCCATCCGGTTGTACACCTCCTCACAAATACTCTACGCCTACATCAACCCTGTCTCTCTCCAGGCAAGCTTTCTTTAGGACTACGTTTCTATGTGGATGTTTCCTTCATTAAAGCAAGGTGCAATGACGACATTTTTAGGATGTTTAATGGTACCCGAATGTTCCAATGTCAGCCGACACGGTTGTAAACAGAAGAAATCAGTGAGAGTTTCAAACACGGGTGGTGACAGCTTGGGTTAGAATTTGCCGGTAGCTCTTAGAAATTTACTTGAAAAGGAGGTTGGTTTTCTAGAAAGTAGCTGACTGGCAAATACTTGGTATTGAGATATGGCTGTGCTTCCACGTTCACCTACAGGATAATGTATCAAATGGTACGTTTCCAACGGTTACCCTCATAACTGCGATCACTCCACCACGATGGATTTGATCAGCAGGTAATGACGAAATCTATCGTAGCAGATTCCTTCACTAATTGAAGGATTTTAAATTCCGTTTCTTTCAATGTAATTTCAAATCGCCGTGACCATTTTGTTACCATGTACTCTTCCATATAAGTCCTAAGCTAATTGTAGGATGCAGAAGACCAATGGCCCAGATTTGTAAGTTAAGAAATATCCATAAATTTCAGCTTGAAAGCTGTCTTAAAAGATGTGTACACTCACAAAAGGTGTTCTGAGAGAATTGAAGAATAATTTACAGAATTGCTTTTTTATTAGTCTTGTTATATACATAGTCAGAGGGGAAAAATGGGGGGGGGAGGGGAAATGGTTGCTATGAATGTTTCTGTATTTATTGTCTACAAAATGTCAAAATTGACCAAAGTAAAATTCACTTGAAGGCCATTAGGGTTGTGGATCCTGTCGTCGGATGTGATACTTCTTCCTGAAAGCCGATACTCTTCCAGCGTTAGAAGATTGAAACGTTTGTGTTTGCATCGGGCAGTCGTCAACACCTCTCCTTCAACCTCACAAATATATTCGAGAGTATTTATGAGCATGAACTTGCAGTTAAGCTCAACAGCCAGACGTTCTTGTATTGCCTTTTTTTATAAATTTCTAGATTCCCCACCGTCCCTTCCACCACAGTTTATGCCCCTATCTAAATCAGTCTGTGGTATGTAGAATCAACTCCTTCCCCCACCCCCCTCCTTACTCCCCCACCTCACCTTTCAAATCCTCTGCACAACAATGTCAGACTCAGACCCTCGATCTTGATCCGCAGAGGAAAAAATTGTATAGTCTAGAAAAGCGTAATTTGCAATTTTGAAGTGATATCCTAAAATACAGAGCACGTTGACATCCAGATCGAGCAGACATTCCAATATGTGTCAAATATTTCTAGGATGGATAAAGAGGAACGTGATAAGCGAAATGTTAAACTTTTGTCACGAAGACATCCCAGACCATTACTGACTATTAACTGACTATCTGGAGTAAGTAAAAAACTCTCTAGCCAGTGAAAATGTAGGTTACATTGAATCGACATTAAATGGGATTATGGGAAGAGACATGGAGGTCATAAGGTCGTCCAGATGACGGTGAGGAATATCCATCCTCTCTTTTTACCGATGACATGTCACATGGGACCGGAATATTTATCCTTCTCATTTCGTTTCATGTGTGAATATTATAAACATGATGAATTGTGTGGCGTATTCTATTTTCTTTTCTTCCTCTTCTTCTTTCCTCGTTTACAGCTACGTGTACCCTGTCATCTACTTCTGTGTGTGTGACTGAGGGTGATGACACAATTGACCTTGAGTTAGTGTGTTCAAAACCAGTGCAAGACGATGGTTTCTCCATAGGTACATACATTTATTTATTTCTTCATTAATTTAATTTATTGGGCATTTTTTTTTTCCTTTTTATTCCTTTTTAATTTTTTTTTTAATTTATTTATTTCCTTTCTTATTTAGTTTTATTTTTTACTTATTTTATGTATTTATTTACATCTACATTTATCTACATTTGATTGAGTCCTTTCTTTGCAATCGAGAGAAGTCAATTAACATGTCGATGGTCTTTAAAAAATGAGGCCACTTTTCAAACCAACATCCTGTACTCCATTGATGTGCCTCAACTTATGTTTATCTGTTCCCAAATTCAACTCCTTTTTTTCCCTGTTATTTATTTTGATAGGCATTCTGTACGAGGAGCTCTCCGCCTTTGATGTCAACGATTATACGGCTACACTAGACTCTGTCCCAGTCCCAACCGCAGAGACGTCATTTTCTTTCAGTGTGGAGTTGTTGGACGATGATATTGTTGAAGACACGCAGAGTTTTATAGTTAGGACCCTCTTAGCTAGCGATGATGGGTTGATAGTTCCGGACTCTACACTGACCGTCACGATTAAGGACGATGATACAGGTGTGTCTATGGCGCTGGACGTTAGATCGTCATCGGCGTCGAATCATTTAAGCGGCACGATCGAAGATCCTCCCCCCCCCCGTATAATCGCTTTTCGAACGTTAAATGAGCAACATTGCTCTCAAATTTACCGAGGAGGCAACCTTCTGGGGAGCATGTTAAACTAGGCGAAATAAGATGTTTTAAAGAGGATATAATGAAAGGCTTTGAGGATGCACAGAGGTTATGCATTTTGGAAGCTTAAATATTTGAGTGAACATTCTTTGACTCGCTAGCATATCTTCAGTTTGCCTATCATGCAGGAACGTTTTGAAGTCTTTTATCAGTAGAATCAGGTATTACGGTAGCACAACAATCTGGGTTATAGGCATATATGGACGATAAAAATTAGAATATCAAACTAATGTTACATATGCAGATAATGCCGATTGGTTAAACAAGGTGGAGTACGACATAAACAACAACGGAATACTTCATAATAATTGATAAGCATGTATTGGCTTTCTTAAGTGAAAATTTCATTACGTAAAGTAGAACACGTCAGCGAGCACTCCTAGTTTAAGGTACAGTGTCAGACAGTTCACTACCGCACGCAGGTATACCAAACCTTCATAGTCTTTCACATTCTGAAAAGGTGGGTGGGGTCGATAGTAATTAGTAAGGAATTTATCACCGATGGGTCTCTTTGGATATTATACTCTCAACGGCCGTTTGTAATCTTCTGTTTTTCCTGGTGTTACCTTTTTTTTCCTTTGGAAGAAAGTGAACCATATGAGCTATACGCAACTGGGTGAAATTTTGTTGTAGCTTGTACCTAGTACACTTACCCTTTCATCATCCACCATTGACTCACGGCCTTTGGCCAATCTGAATCGGTCTTCTCGACAGTGCAAAACAATCCAAGTCACAAAACTATTTTAGTTTGCAAATAGCCCGAGTAGTATTCGAGAGTCGACCATTCAGTTGTTCCGTTCGCTGCTATCGCCGCTAACTTTACCAATGTATGTGCCATTTCTCTTCCCAGTGACATGTTCTCTGCTAACTACAGTCGCAACTACGGCTGAGAACAATGGTCCTGTGCCTATAGAAGTACTCTGTGACCTGCAGGTAGAGGAAGTTGGCTTCTCTCTCGGTAAGCCATCAGATACCCAAAACAATTTCATCATCAATGACAGTATTGCATACTGCTCAGTCATATCAGGGTGGGGTGGGAGGTGGGGGGAGAACTCACTTTCAGTAGATATTAGGTCTCTGGACTTTGTCATCACCTGTGAAGGGCATTGAGCAACTTTTGTTGGGTTCTACGCTATATAAAGACTAATACTTATTATTATTAT
>KN885452.1:37387-48734 GCA_000934455.1 Apostichopus parvimensis | reverse complement strand
GTCAGTCCAAGAACAAAGAAAAATTGAGTGCTGGGTTATGTTACTATAGCTATTCTGGGTGACAAGATATTGAACTTTTAATTAAAATATAATAATCTGTGGAAGGCTCCTTTAAGGCTCAATTGAAAATGATGTTGGCTCATTACCTCCACAACTAGGCCGCCTAAATGTTCATGTTAATCCATCGTTATTAAATTGTAACTCCCTCAACCAAACAACAAACACCACCCCCCCTTCCCCCTCCCCGTTGATGACATTGAAGACCGTTTTGTCCTCGGTCAGTTTGTAATGCATTAATAAAGTGTTTTATTCATACTTAGTAAAGATTCCTAAATCCTATTGGTCCATTCAGGTCAGCTGACGGTGGTTAATCCTGTGAGTAACGCACGGTAACTGATTACGGGGCATCACTTTAATAAATCTTTGGTTATATGTAACCAAAAATGTTTTGTTTTATGATTTTTCCCCCACACAAATGGTAGTGTATGAATGAACGGGGTTAATCAACGGTCTAGCGTGCGTTACTCACATGATTAATGCACGATCCGGGTGTTAATGCTATCGCTGGATGCACTTGGGCTCCGCCCTCGTGCATCGCTTGCATTATCCCCCGATCGTGCATTAATCCTGTGAGTAACGCACGCTAGACCGTTGATTAACCCCTTATTATTTGAGGCCATTAATGTCTTACGTTTTCCCAATGCTGAGATTTTTGTTGTGTCTAAGGAACTCTACTCAAGCTGTTAAAGGGTATAAATTTCTCAAAACTTGGAAACGGTAAGATAGGTCACTGTGGTTCTCAATGTAGGAAGGTTGTGCTACAAGAAACGGCCTCCCATGGGAATTGCCTGACAGGGATGGACAAATTGTCTGTAAATTATTTTGCCCCTCCCCTAACCAACAGACCCCATCGACACCAACACCAAGGAAGAGTGTGACAGTGACAATCCTAGTTTATTAAAATAATCGTAATTTATTCCACAAAAGTATGTTTTCCTTTAACCTTTTCCAAGGTTTATGGACGGGAAGACGTACATTGATTGGGCAGTGCATCCTTCAAGCCCCATATGCGGGGTCTGCAGTCTATACAAATAACACTAAATAATTTAATAAATAATAAAAGTAATTATCATTGCACTCGGCTGGCGAAAGACGTCACTCTTTACAGTAATGTCAGGTCGTTCAGTTACAGGCACCGATTATACAAACAATTTGGAATTTTCCCCTCTGCAGAGTTTGACTACACGGAGGGAACCGCCACACAACCGGAGGATTTCAACTCGATTGTGCCTACGATTGGTTTCCCGACTGCAACCACCTCTCTGTCATTCTCGATTAGCATCGTACCTGATGAAATTGTTGAGAAAGATCATTCCTTTACGATAAGCCTCTCAAATGTCATCCTTCCTGAGAGTGTGGACGCGAACTGTATATCATTTACGGGTTCGCAAGTGGTGACGATTCTAGATGACGACACAGGTACTTTTTGTCTTAGCACATTTGTTACCAAGGGAGGGTTTAACTAATCAGATCACTAGGAGTAGCAAATTTGTTACCGAGAGAGGATTTAACTAATCAGATAACTAGGAGTAGCAAATTTGTTACCGAGGGAGGATTTAACTAATCAGATAACTAGGAGTAGCAAATTTGTTACCGAGAGAGGGTTTTACTAATCAGATAACTAGGAGTAGCAAATTTGTTACCGAGGGTAACGTTTGGAACTTTGGGTTCAATATTATTAGCATTTTGCAAATATCTTCATTCTCTCCAAGAAATTGACAGGTTGCAGTTGCTGGGAGTATATCGACCACAGCGTCATAAATTTGTGAGCTGTTTTATAATTAAAACAGTCTATACTCACCTTCTATTATTTGTTTTCCTTTTACTGTGACAGACACAAAACCCTTTCTTAGATTCCTTTTCTCTACGTTAAAAATTGAATCATTCTGTTTTGAGAAATGTTATCGTACAAGTCAATGTGGGTTTGAAGTCATTTTGAATATTTTTCTCTTCGCACCATAAATCGATTAACTTTGAATTCTGCGCTAAAGGTTTTGCGATATTTGACTGCAATCGTTCTGTTCGATCTGATTCCCTTTAAAGCGACCTGTCGGTTCGACCCAACGGAAGACTGTGTGACCGAAGGCACCTCACCCTTCATCGCTTCAGTTACCTGTGATCTGCAAGTTGAATGCCCCGGAATAACATTTGGTCGGTTCATTCATTTGCTTTCTCAATGTACTAAATATTAGAAACATAAGAATCTTATTCTGATTGTTGTCATAAGAGAGTATTAAAATTTTAAGGCTTTAATGCACTTCACTATTACCATAGGACAGCGGACCTGAAATATATATTCTGGGCATGGTCGAAAGTCGGCATGTTTTAACATTGTGTTTATAAATAACAAAGTAGGTCAAATATCTCTCCTCTGTCGAGGAACTCGTAACGTCCCTCTGTTTGTACTAGAATGCCCGATAGTTAATAAGAAGGACCTGTTTGGTTTTTTTTGGTTTTTTTTTTTAAATTTCTGACATGGTGTTAATTTCTATTGCCCTTATGTTTTATTCCCAATATTACAACATGTGTCTCAAATTTGAGTTTTATGATGTGAATACTAGTACGATTCACCTGAATCTTATAGCTGCTTTTTTTTCATATTTTTGTTTTTATAGTTAAATTTTTGTGTAGTTTATCATTGCTATTGCACATGGACTACCCTATGCAGTGCAGTTCATTACACTATTAGACTGGTGAAATTTCAGTTAAAAAAAAATGAACACCAATAATGAAAGAGATTCTGGGCAATGAAATGTTGAAATTTGCTCAAAAACGTTGTTTGTTACTCAAAAAAGAAAAGGAGAAACGATCTGTAGGAATATGTAGCTTATAGGATGATTGTTGTGGGTAAGAATAACAGATTTTGAACTGAGCATTAATCAGTACCCTAGATAATAATATCAGTTAACATTCTGTTTGTTGTAAAGTATACATACCAAGATTTATTATTTTGTTTGAAAATTGAAATTTTTGGTACATTAAAAATTGTTAGAGTTTGATCATGCGTTTAAGTTATTAGCTAGATTACGAAAAACATGCCAAAAAAGGGAAAACAAAAATAATAAGCTAACATGAAATTACGCCGTTTGCTGCGAACTTTCTTTTTGAACGGCATTCAATTACATGTTTATTGTGGTCGTACATATTTTCGTAAAATAATTTAAAAAAATAAAAACCCAAAATAACTATGAACATTTCTATTTTGTTTCAGATGTGGCCCTGACAGATGGCACCGCCGTGGAAACGAGTGATTTCACGACAAACGATGCCACTTTCAGCTTTGATATCGAGACCAACGATCTATCCTTTGAAATAGGTATAGCTGACGACAGCAACGTCGAGAATCACCAGTCTTTCACCGTCGGTGTCAGTGGGGTTAATTTTCCTGTGGGATTTGACGATACCGCAGCCGTTCAGTTTGTGGGCACACAAATAGTTACCATCAAGGACGACGATACGAGTAAGTCAAAATGCACGACACTTTCTTGATGAATACATTATTATGGTATCCTGAAAGAGCAGCTCTACTTCTCTTTACAGGCATGAGCTTTTTCCGCGAATTTGCGGAATATCCGTGATTTCTTTTCTACCTCGGGGACAAAAACTATTATCCTAACACACTGTAGCATATGCAAACTGGAGCCTATACCGCAATTTTTGCAAAATTTTGTTATTTTTTTTTTACCCCAGGCTCATCCCTGTCTTTGATGTAAAGCAGTAAAAAAAAAACTGAATGAACCCCCCCCCCCAACCCCACAATAGTTTATATGGACTGAGTAAGGCTACCAATGCCTGGTTATTCAGCGAGGTTATAGGATCCGTAGTATAGGAAATACCCTTCGTAAGAAATTCAATCTGAGTCTGTAATATTAATTCCCCCGCTTTCTAAGACCTACCAAAGTCATCACAGCTTTACATAAACAACGTTATTCCACCTCTTTTTCATAATGAGGTTTAGAAAAGCATTGTGTTCTATGGGGTCATGGGGGGGGGGGATCCATGCAGCGGAATAGCTTACCATACCCTTTTCTAGTTACACTGAGTTGTAGAATGTTCTAAGGAAAATGGATTTAAGTCCTCCCAAACTGAGGGTGCAACATAAAAGTGTGAAAAGTATTTCCTTGGCCAATAATAGTTGTTACTTCTTTTTCTTTTTTTTTTCTCTTTTTTTTTGCGTAGCAACTTGCTCGATAGATCCGGCATTTCACAGTAATTATGAGTTTCAATCTGGTACAATAACGATTGTATGCGATAACCAAGTAGATGATGCAGGTGTCTCCCTCGGTAAGTATACAATTGCTCTTAGTCCACTCATGATATCAACGGGATTACTAGTGAGTTAAACACCAAACGCAATTATACCATGATGACGAAATAATATCGGAAAAGGAACCACTCAATGCTTATATGTGTTGTGAAATATTACAATCATTCCCTAATATACAGTACAAAACTGCTCTGAGTGGGTCGTAACATGTTTCCAACGGTGGTATCCATTGGTAAACTTTCTCAATTTTATGTCTGTCAAGTAGGGACCTTCCCTTCTTGAGATTGTTGCCGAGGTTAATTAATCAGAGAAAATTTGAGCTCTCAAGACAGTCTTTGTGTATTTAAGACGTTGATGCGTATTCGAAAATGCCATCCTCCCAAACTAAACAGATAATTTTATGACCCCTCACACAGCAAAGAAATAAAACACTCTTATTTACAGATCTCTGTTTCACTGATGGTACCGCTGAGGATGGAGTTGATTACGTTGGTACTGGCCCGTTCCCGTTTCCAACGGGAACTACCACTTTCTCCGTCGAGCTGGAGATAACTGATGATGACATTATCGAAGATAATGAAAATTTCGATGTTGAGATTTGTGACTTTAGCTTTGAACCAGGATTTTCATCTACAACTGCATTTGAAGCGACAAGCTCAGCACAATGCCAAATCAATGATAATGATTCCGGTATGTATTAGTTAGTTACAGTTGGAAGTTTTTTTGTTTTTTGTTTAATGATAGTTTTTACAATTCTTGTCCAATTCCTATATTAAATATTTCACACAATGAAAAAACATGTGGCAAAAGGTCAATAAGATGGAACAAAATGCTGGTTTGTACTGTAAAGAAAGCAACTGTTGGAAACAAACATCAATCGGTGGTAACTCTCTCCTTTACTTCCAAATGTGCAGTCTGTTTTGTTTCGTAGTGCCACACCGGTGGTGGCTGTAGTGATGTTACTGTACAAGCATATACACACTGTCGTTATGTCGTACGTTGTTATGCATGCAACAACAGGAGTGGATTAAGCAGAGTGCTACCGGGATAGGTCTAAGGGGAGGGGGTGCCCCCTCCCCTTTGCCAGAAAATTGGGATTTAAAAAGTCTCTAGATGCAAAATGGTGCAATATACAGCTGTTTGGTCAATGATATTGCCCCCTCCCAATCACCCCTTTCTTCTGTCCTATATTTCTTTTTTTTGATCTGGTTGTGGGTATTTATTCCTCTCGAGTTTTTCGTAATTTTTTTTTTTTCGTATTGCTTTTTTTTTTTCTCGTACGTAAGTAACTCCGAGATGATCATAAAGCAAAATATCAAATGTAAAACGCTCTGCTCGTTTTACTGAGCGTCGCAAAGTAGCCGGGTCATGTACGTGCAGTAGGCGGGTCATTTGACCCGGGTCCCGGCTACTAACGAAAACCCTGGGTAGTGACAAGCAAGAGAAAGATTAAACTAACTGTTCTTTAAGGCATAAATGTCTACTGTACTTCATTCATCATATTCTCTATTAACCGAATGAAACAGTGGCAAAAGCTGCAAATGATATACTAAGTGTAACAAATTTTTGCCATTTATCTTGTTTTACCTTACTCTGCTTTAGTACTAAGCAGGCACACTAGCCAAGAATACAGGGAACCATGAAAGAATAATAAATGATTGGAAAGTTTAGATCAAATCATGTAGGTGATAATTATGGAGTTGCCAACTTTAAAAATATAGAATTTAGAAAATTCTGGGCTTGATTATGTCAGGTCTGAGTTGTCTGAATTTGTACAGCAGGTACGACGATAAATATGAGAGAGATCCAGTCTGAAGGAGTGTCCGCCACGTGATAAAGTGGAAGTATAATTCCGACAGTCTGATTAAGTAACGTCGAACATCTGGAACATCCAAGCGACTATACTTCAGTTCCCAATTGATCTGGTTTGCGTAGTTTGCCCGCTCGCCAATTGCCCGTTTGCCCCAATCACCGTCGTTATCGACTTACAATCTTTATAACGTGTCTCCGTGACAGTCTTACATTTCCCTCGAAGTCAGCTAATGGACATTTGATTGACCTTTTTTTGATCTGATGAATCTCTCTTACACAGCCGGTTGCTCATTTACTCCAGTATCACAATGTCTGTTTGAAGAAGATGGCTTCTTTACCATTAGCATCGCATGCTCAAAGGCCACTGACGTAGCTGGTTTCCAGATAGGTAATACTTTATGCTTAATTTAGAATTTGATGAACTATCTGTCACGTACCATACAAGACTGACTTATTCTTTTGCTTACGGCTTATTGGCAAAACCCAGCGCTACTCTTCTCATTATATGTTGTTTACTAGAAACTTAAAGGTTCTCATGATCACACAGATGTAGTTTTTCCTTGTCAAATTCTCTGCATGCCTTGTTCATTTGACAGGAGTGGCTTCACTGTTCTAGTTTATGTTGTAATTTGAGTAGGCTGCGTAGGTTACTGAACATATTAAATTGTTATGAGCTACGGGATGCACTTCATAGAAATGCTCTTTAATAATTAGTGTAGTCTCAACATCTTTAGGAATAAATGTTAGTTATACAAGAACAAAAATAAAGTTCTTTATAAGTTGGAAACTGTACGATTATTATTGCAATTTTTCCGGTTTTTGGCACAAACCCAAATATATGAGAATTCGCTCCCTGGTAAATTTGCAGCATTTCAGAGTTTGGAAGAGGGTGATTATCAGCCGGGTTTAAGGAAATAAAGTATGAAGCATTTATCGCCCCCAAAGAAAATCAACAAGTAAAATTCGGGCAGAACCACACCATACTAATTGAAAACAGTTTTATTGCTGACAAACTGCTCTGGTGTCCCACCACTGGTATACCTTGTCTTGAAATCATCAATGATCTTTCTACTATCAAAGCAATCTTTTCCTTATTATCATATTCTTATAATGTTTCCTTTCTCATAAGTATGTTCTTTTTTTTTTATTTTAATGTTTTTAGGAATTCAAGATTTTGATTTAGATGCGGAATCAACTTCTGATTATGTGGTTCCCAGTTCACGTATCGAGATACCAGTCGATACTTTGGCATTCACGACATTGATTGAGATCGTCGACGATAAGGAGCAGGAAGAAGACGAAGAATTCCTTGTGGGGTTTGAGGGTACTTTTGAGCCAGCAGGTTTTCCAAGAACCGGGGTTTTTAGTTTGGTTCCACCCACTACATTCACGTTGACAATAAAGGATAATGATGGTACGGCTGCACATATTTTTTTTTTTCCTTTTTTTTTTTTCCATCTTTATTTTAAACATAGTCATGAATACAAAATTTGACAGTGATTGTTTAAAGAAAGACGGATTTTCTTTCAGAGGATTGCCTCTAAGATTGTCAATTTGGTTTTTCTTTTTGACTCTCATAGGTTTTATTATAGATGTGCGAGTGTATTCCATGGTACGCCCCGTGCCGACTATGAAACGTTTTGGATAGTAACTACGAACACCTATATAATCGTACCAGTGAAGGGTTCTTATTTACTTCTATACCAGTAGAGAATAGAAAGCAACCCATAGAATGATATACACAATGATATCAGTACGTGACCGATAGGTTGGTTGAGTCCACCGGGGTTATCGTCAGCGAACAGGTCTTACATACTTAGTTTGAAGGCGAATATCTCGAAAAAGAAGAAGGCTTAAAAGCTTGAACTGCACTCAAAATTGCCCATCGACATAATCACACCAGTGAATCATTTTCTGTGATACTATTAGTATGAGATCAGTTGTTTGAGTCAAATCAGAAAATACACAGAAATGGCTTTGCCAAGCTAACAATTGATACAGGCCCATGTAATCGGTGTTCGGGAAAGACGCAAAAATTTGAACATACATTTTCAGTGACATTTTAAATGAACCGATCACAATGCAGTTTTTGTTGTCGCTTGGACACAGTTTCTGTCAAATGGATTATTAAAGAGGTGAATGCACTTTCTTTAAAAAAAAAAAGAGAGGAAAATTGGGAGTAACAAAAAACCAAAAATCACCATGGAAACAGGAAGGAAGAAACAATCTTGAAAATCGAAACCATGTATGTAAAATTAGATGTTTTGTCTTAATATCCCGTACTACAGAGGCAACAACCCAAACCCCTCTGACAACCATGGGATCCACTGCACCATCAGAAGAAACGACACAGGCTATGACAGAGCAAACGACGATCTCAGAACAGCCTACCACTGACCAGACTACAGATCAGACTACAGATCAAACCACAAGCGCCGGTAAGCTTAGCCGCAAACTTCCACGGATGATAAATTTATGTGATAGTAAAATTATGTTAAACTATATACCATGTCATTGAAGAGGTTTGTGAAATTTGCTTAAGCAAACGATCTTTATCAGAAGAAATGAAATATTTTAGTTTTGATGATACCTCATTTGGCATTTTTAAAGTTTCAGTTAATAAAGGGACATCAGTATTGGCCACAAATATGCTAGAATAGTTCAAATAAATGGTCATCTCATACCCCAACTTCAACAAGCATCGAACTATACCCTTGAGACGTTTTTTTTTAATTAATTTATGTAGCTTATTCTCACTAAGGCATTTTTTCCTCTCTAATATGGAGACCAGAAAAAAAAAATTCTGAATTTTTCAATAGCTCTTTTGGAAGGATTCTGGCCGGCTGTCAGAATTTTTGGCATTCAGTACAGTGAAATGAGTTAAATTATACAATTGTATTTCTTTTTCTTCAAGGAGGAAAATTTGCTTGGAAAGGTGGCCGTAAAATGTCTTGAAGACGTCTGAGTCTTAAGTGTGACCATTATTTGAATTTCTAGCCTATTTGGGAGACAAAATTTCTGAGTGTGACCATTATATGAATTTATATCTTTTTTGGGAGGCATACTTGTGATTTTTTTAATTACACAGCACCAACCATTGTATGGTTCAGTCTGTCTCACAGACAAGGGCTGGGAGGGCAATTCATGGTACGCAATTCCTTATCTTGTCGGGGGATACTTTTAGTAACGATTATTTATCATCATATAGATAATTAGTACTCCATGCTACTTTTTTTGTGATATTAGACTTGCTTGAGATATCTCAGGCAGGTTTTGCAAATTTGATCGAATTTGTATTGATCGAATACAAACTTACCCACGATTCCATGCTTCGTTGTAAACAACGTCCGTACGTACCAGTCGGTCCCAGCAAAATGTTTCAAACACATCCTTCCAGGCGGTTCAAACCAACGTTAACTTGTCATGCTCTGTGTATTTATTGAATGAGCCGCTGCAAGGTTTTTCTGGATTTTCCGTAAACCTTTCCATACAGATGAGCAGCAGGACCGAAACCTACCGTTCGAACCACAACCCTGCCAACTGGAATGTCTGGGCCAGCATATGGAGTGCATGGCAGTAGAGGGTATAGCCACGTGCAACTGTACTGACGGATATGAACTCGTCAATGCCGAAGTCTGTCAAGGTTAGACATCAAATTATATTTTCCAAGGGCAATATGTGCCGTCACTAGTAGGCGTCCCATTGCGT
Source organism: Apostichopus parvimensis (assembly GCA_000934455.1). Lineage (NCBI taxonomy): Eukaryota > Metazoa > Echinodermata > Holothuroidea > Aspidochirotida > Stichopodidae > Apostichopus > Apostichopus parvimensis. The sequence goes on along the minus strand of KN885452.1, from coordinate 38,887 downwards.
TTCTTGAGGGTCTTTCTCTCTCTCTCCAACATGCTCCACAGAATTGATTGACACCTCTTAAGCAGCATTTTGCGTTTGGTCGCCGTTTTCTACTTTTTGGACATGTCCATCAAGTTTTTTACATATATCAATCACAAAACAGCAAACTAAGTTATTAGTCAAGTTTTTCCCTGCCAACAACGTTAACTGGCGAGTAATTAAGGATATTTGCAGATAATGAGAAAAGTGTCCAAATTAATCGCATACAGTTCCCCCAAACCCACTAGTTTGAATTCAACCAATCAGAGATGCAGGTTTAGTTATGAGCCGTTGCTAAAAATAGATTCCAGACTTTGTTTGGTACAACCAGGGAGTTGTTATGGAACTCCCTGGTACAACTGCCATATAGACTGTACACAAATCAAGCATGGTGTTGTATTACGTATTGGTCAATGATGTTCGTAGTGTTTAAATGTTCATATTATGGGCGAGGTTTATTGGGATCCCAACGGAAAATATCTTGGAGAAAAACAAAGTTGAAAGTTGCAAATTTTTCGACTTTTATGCCACTATATGAAGTAAGATTTAAATAGATAAGCTAGTTATGTATGTCGTTATGGCATAGTGGAGTCAGTGAGGTTGAGAAAAATCATAGAAAAGGACGCGAAATGCTGCTTTAAGTAACCGGGTACGTAGTTTAACCGATTCAAATTCAGAGTTTCACTGTTGTACTGTCAGCACTCATGCCGCATACTGATGTTGATTGTAGTCACTCTCTCTGCTCGAAAAGACATTTTCTCGAAAAGACATTTTCGTCAATTGTCTTTTTTTTGTCGATAGATGGGCTGGTGAAATGCCAAAAGATGTTCAATTGTTAAAGAAAGGCTTTGAGGTTTGACTGATGGTGGAAAACACTGCTGTCAGTCCAGGATGATGTTATTTCGATAATACTTTCAATCTTTGAGATATGAGTCTGTTAACAGCCGAGTTGATATTCTGTTAAGGTGTCTCTGTTTTAGACTATGTAGACTGCATGGTACACGTGCAGACGATTAGGTCAGTACCTGTGATGCAACACAATTCTGTGACTTGTATCGCCCTCAAAGGACATGCTTACAAGATAATTACAAGTTTACCAAGTACAAATGGTTTGGAAATGTCAAGCACGGGGTGCTCTGCCAGTTGTTATATGAAGCTTATCGGAGCATGTTTCGGTTGAGTTACTAGAATATATATAATTATGGATTAGCATTAACGTTATGTTCTGCTCGGAGGACCTAACTTCATTATCAGTTTAGTCTTAGAGAAGCATGCCAGTCATTTAAGCATAATTATTTTAAAGGTGAACGTATCTAAGGAACGAGAATTACGAGCTGTAGAAAGATTGTCAGCTCTTAAGTATCTCGTTATACTTGGAGTATGACGTATATCCCAGACTAACATTCTGTTTAAAGTCATTCTTTAAAGCATTGTAGTTCTACCATGTTAATTAACATTAATGTACACACAAAAAATAATAAA
>KN885452.1:11559-23485 GCA_000934455.1 Apostichopus parvimensis | reverse complement strand
GTAAAGACGTACAGTGCCATTAGAGAGATCAATTTAACATATGAAGGACATTCATAGAGTATAGTGCAATGAATATTCATAGGGACATGATAGAAACAAAATGGCTGCATAGAAGAGTATATATGGTTCATTCTTTTACGCAATGAAATTTCATAATACTAATGAAGATACATTAAGTTGGTATGATATCATGAGGTCCTTGCATTGTCAAGAAAAAGTGGGTGAAACTTAATTTTCCTTTTTTCATAAATGGATATTACTTAATGTCAGTTTTAAGGTTACTGTAATCAGAAGGAGGGATGATAAACCGATAAGCAATTGTTATTTGTCATTAATATATATATTTTTTTATCCCGTTGTTTTCAGCCAACTTTACATATAACAATCTTCTAAGTTGTACACTTGTAAATGGTGTAGGTTCTTCATATTATTCATTTTTATACGGAAAGAATAGAATTTATTTTATGATCAAGCATTGAAAAAGTAAAAAAACAAAAAGCGTGTGTCTCTAATTTGATTGGGTTTGTTTCTTTAATTTTTCCTTCACAAGATAATACTAATGTTTGTTGGTAACCATAGCAATAATGCTGCTATATTGGCATTGTTGCTTTCTCCTCCCCTCAATAACCCACTCACAAAAGAGGAATTTCGTTGCGGAGTAAAATGTTGCAATTACTGGAAATTGAATGAATGTTTCCATAACCTTTAGGAAAACAACATTCTTGTGGAATTTTTTCAAATCTTTATTTCCTACTTGATGTGAATGCTTTCAAAACTAAGATGTTTGTATTTAAACAAAATGTATGGAGTGGAGAGTTTGTGTGTGTGTGTGGGGGGGGGGGGGGGGGGGGGGGGGGGAGGTGTTAGGGGTCACAGGTGTGATGTCATTAAAAATAATTTGGCAAACTCTGTTCTTTTCATTTCCAAAGTTTATAGAGTCAAGTCTTGGAGGTATTGGAATAATATACGACAACCATTAGTAAGGTATACTGGTAAATTCATGCCAAATTGTTAGGTAAGGTGGAAGCGGAAACTTCATACAGCACTCGATATGTAAGCTCAGTAATATCATGAGTGTTGTATATTCTGGGTCAGTGAACTGTGTATTATATTTTACATAACCAAGCAATTTCGACATAACGTTTTGAGCTGTTTTGCACATCGACGTCTGAGGCCAAGGGGGTGGGGAGAAGTGCCCCCCGCCCTCCCCCAATTTTTTTTCAGGGGACTCAAAATTCGGGCAAAAGATGTAAAATTTGGGTAGCATTGTAGAAAAAATAATATTAAGATTTGAATCCATCTCCATTAACCTTAATGACAGCAGCCACAAGGAGGTGGGCCGCCTATTAGTAGCCTAATAAAAAAAAGATATTTCGGAAATTCTCATTTCCAATGTGGAACACCCTTACAAACAATGGCGTATTAAGCTATGTGAGGAGGAGGGGGATCTGTGCTGGGTTCCAGCCGGGGGTTCCATCACAGCCCAAAAATATACTAAGAGAAATAAATAAAGAGACAGAAGAATGTGAATTCCTGACCATGATCAGTTCAAAGCTTTGCACCACTTTGCATGAAAGTCAAGTTACATAAATAACATTTCTCAATAGCCCCTCCCCTCATACCCCTCCCCCAGGACGTCCTGGGGGAGGGGGGTATTAGGGGAGGGGCTATTGAGAAATGCCGTACGGCATCCCTTGCAGTGTGACAAAGGAAGGATCCGCCCCATGTGCCAACAATTCCACCAGGTATGCCACTGCTTACAAAAGGACAATTTCAATAAAATCATACTGGCAATTAATGTGCGCCCCTGGTATCAGCATGTTTCATGCGGCATGTGTAGTAAGTTTCGCAAATATGGGGATGGTTTCAAAATTTGGGCAAAAACTTTTCATTTGGGACGGTCCCATACGCAAATGTATTTATACATTCCTAAGTAATCAAGTGCGTACCTAAGTGTAAGCGTAGAAGAGAAACTCGACTTGTGAAGTACCCAGGGGTCAGGGCGATGGCCGACCTGTTCTGATAGGTCCATCTCTGGTATGGCATTCTCAACTTACAACAAGTCGTACATAAGTGTTAGCGAAGAAGAGAAACTCGGCTCGTGAAGTACCCAGGGGCCAGGGCGATGGCTGACCAGTTCAGATAGGTCCATCTCTGGTATGGCATTCTCAACTTACAACAAGTCGTACATAAGTGTTAGCGAAGAAGAGAAACTCGGCTCGTGAAGTATACCCAGGGGCTAGGGCGATGGCTGACCTGTTCTGATAGGTCCATCTCTGGTATGGCATTCTCAACTTACAACAAGTCTTACAATGTCAAGAACGCCGTAAAGGTACATATATTCAATCCATGGTGTTGCGAATCTCATCCCCACAATTTGATTATATGATTGCTATGATGACATTACTCTGGAGTTACATCATCATATAGCCACCAAGCTTGAAGAACATGCATCCTTGATATTTACGTGGAGTGTGCATGCAGCATATGATTTTTTAATGTGTGGATTTCTATGACATTTGATAATTAATGCTACCCATCGCTATCAAGTCATGGAATGTCATGACTTTTTCAGCCAAAGTTCGTAGCTATCACGGTGACATCATCACTCACAGAGACTGACCAGCCCATACCCAGGTGTTATAAGCCATGAATTTTGATCCATCAGGCTTAGTAAGTGTGTGACAAGTTTGGCTGGAAGACAGCAACCTGGTAAGTCATTCTGCGTTCATCAATGCGCTTAAGTCTGACTTATTCAGTGGTGTTTCTTACACTACTTGTTGGCGTTAAAAAGATGAGTTGGAATTTGACAAAATGGGACTTCCCTAGTTGCATAATTGTACTCTAGATATGTTATAGCAGTCAAGACACTGGACGAATGACTGAATTTCACTCTAATATAAAAGAGACCCTCTATTTCAATTAAGATGGCGGCTTTGTAAGGAAGTTTAAGGAACAACTTTGTGGCGAATGTTCGGATTACGATCAATTTTCACTGGTAAGGTGAGGGTCGATGATATGGCTATTTTAAGAAAGTGAAGAGTGCAGTCATCCCACAATATCAGTTTACGCATCACACGTACTAGGCCTAGGGCCATAGACTTGACACTATTGTATTGTGTGGAAGTCATGCGTCTAGAGCCGTCAGTGTTATAGGATATCATTGGTTCGTACCTAAAAGTAAAAGTGCACATGTCGAATATTGCCCAGGTGCTTTGAGCATAGGCCTAATTCAACTTGTTGAAGTACTGCAGGCAACACTAACGATATCAGAAGCGAAAATGTCGTCTTACAAGCTTATTTACTTTAACGGAAAAGGCAGAGCAGAGACAGCACGATTTATGTTTGCTGTCGCAAAACAACAGTATGAAGATAAAAGAGTCTCTGGCGAAGAATGGGCAGAAGTGAAGAAAAGTAATTTTCAGTGTTAAACTAAACTTAACAAAGTAGGCCTAGGCTAGGCCTATTAACTGTAACTTGTTAGGTAGCTAAACCAAACGTTAAACTTAAGGATATATGCTAGGCATAATATAGCTTAGTACTACTGTGAGGACTACTATTACTAATTTACTAGGTGAGTAAAGTACTTGGCTAGTAAGTACTAGTATAAGAAACGTAGCTGTTACTGTTAGTATCCCTAACAAGTAGCATTTAGTTGCAGTGGTGGTAACAAAGACGACTATTCTATCATTAAGGCAAAGTACATTCAGTTATTCTCCGCACGCAGTACTTTCTGCTGATTACGTTCCGCTGAAAAATTTCTTGTGCAGAATGCAATTTTTTTCCAACGTAAATGTACACTATATTTTTCTTCATGATACCAAATTCAGGATGATGAAAATAGCATGAGAAAGTATCAAAGAAAATCAATAAGGACGGTTAGACTGAGTTCATGTCAAGAAAGTTAAGCTGCTTATAATTTACTGGAGGCATGGGTGTATGTAATTAGGGATTTCGTAAAGAAGTATGTGGCGGTCGGCGTAAAAAGGCAAGAATAAAATATAAAGAATAGAACAGGTTAATGAGAAAACACCACAAAAGATTCTCCTTAGGCCTAAACGATGAAAATTAGCTAGACCAAATTGTTACGGCAGCTCACCTTTTTCACCTTCAAGCCATATCTAAAATTTTCTACAACCAAATAAGGTGGCGCAGATTAACTAAAATTAATTATCACCGCCACTTGTACTAAATCATCATTCCTCTTCCGAACCTAAGCTATCCTAATAATAATCTAGTCTCGGAGCTAAATTCTATCCTGCTATACAGTCAAATTCTATCTTCTCCATCTTCCTAAATCATTTCAATGTGCCTAATCAGTTCAGTAAGCCATTCTGCTGCTTTTTCCGCTGACAAGTTTGGTGTGCGGAAAGCACCGTTTTGTGTCAGCGGAAGTACTGTGTGCGGAGAATAATGGTAGCCAAGTCAAGGCTCTTGTCAGTAGGAATTAGGATGTAGGCTAGGCCTAGCTTGTGTAGGCTGAGCAGTACTATTACATGTTGTTAGGGGACATATATTATATCCTGGCTAATTAACAGTTCAAGGTAACAGTCAATGCCAGCCCACTTACAAGGTTAGGTCAATTTAGGGCATAGGTGTTGGCCCCAAGAAATTGCACAAGTAGCCTAGTTTTGGGTCATTTATCTGGGTGTACACCTATTGTAACTGGTGACTAGATGCCCCATAATTCTGAGAGTAATCCCCAGATCTAGGATTCATGTATTGAATTTTCCCTGCTGCCATTTTCTGTTCCCTGATCATGTAACTCTTGACTAGCTACCACTGGAATTTGCTACTGGCCCTGGATAAGTCTTTAACAGATTGTGGCCTTCTGAAGTCCTGTGCATAAAAACAGCTTGAACGTATTTCAGGGCCTTCTCTGATAATTTCACAAGTGGGGATGGGACAAAATTTTGTAAAACAGGGCTTTGAAGAGTGATAGCATATATGCCAGAACTTCAGAAGTGTAGGCCTAGTACTGTTTTTTCCCCTGATAGGCAATGGGGGTATAGTGCAGCAATTGACTGGGAGTGCATGGAGTGATTCCTGTGAGCTATATGGTTTAGACTTAAGTACTAAGTTACCATTGTGCCAGTGGTTGTGTATTTCTTTCGATGCCTGAAGCTCATGAATATAGTTTGGAATCTATTCTTATATGTATATATTCTGTTCACTACCTCCACAGGTCTCCTGTTTGGGCAGGTGCCTGTTCTGGAAGTTGACGGAGTGCAGCTTACACAGAGTTGTGCCATCAATCGTTTCTTGGCAAAGAGGCTGAGTAAGTTAACAGTATTTGTGAACTATGATCTCCCAGTTGAAAAGTCAATGTTTAAAGGATGTGAAGACTCGCGCACAGAGAAACGTCTAATACTGGTAATCTGACCTAGTTTCGAATGAGGTGTAACAGAAGTGTTAGACACCACCATCGATCCCAGAAAATACACACAGAGCTTGCTACCGTCGGTAATTAGACACTAGTGTACAGTCAATACATACAGCTACGGTCAATACCCACAACACAGTGTACATAGCAGCGATGGGCATCTCAGGTCTGGATAAAAGATAACAAGGTATCACGTTTTATTACTGTCTGCATTTTGTAGCGACAAGAGAAAAACTTCACTTGCAAGCAACGGAAAGTTAACTTTTTAAAGATAGCGGCATGCTGTTTGGGGCGAGTCTTCAATGCCTTTTAGGTGGAAAATTCTCACAAACTGGCAGGCATTGTTCTTTAAAGGTGTAATTTTGAGTTTGTTGCCTGGTGTGATGAGGTATATTTCTTTCCCAATTTCCTGTCCCATCTCTTGTTAATGTGTAGATGTCTGCTTTGATTAAACATAGCTCAAGCCAAATCTGTTATCCAGTAAGATAAGTACTCTTCTAACTCATGAAGCAAAACCATAATTGCATGATCCCATTTAATCTTGGTTGAGTGGCACTCATTGCATACACATGATGTGTAGGCTGCTACATTACTATGTCGTTGTTTATCATTGACCTGAATGGCCCAGCAAAGACAAATCAACGAGTGAAATGCAAGAACGATAGCACGCAGTGAGCCAGTTCATTGCATTATTTCAGGGATACTGACTTGTACTGTCTGCAGAATTGGGCAATCTTGTGGGTTACTGGACCAGGTTTCTATTGGGAGAATTTCATGTTAAGCAGTGGGGAGGGGGGGGGTGGAGGTATGTGCATTCCTACCCCTGCCCTGCTTTTCAACCCTCACAATAAAATACAAGATAGTTACCCTTGGCATAAGCACAACCTTGCATCTATACTTTGACCCGCTATGTGGGAGATGGCTTTAATGACCCCAGGGAACACACCACCTTCTAAACAATATTTAATCCTGGATCTGTCTCTGATATTATATGTAATACTGGATCAAGCTACAGTTTATTTTCTTGTCCATTACCAGAAGTTTCCTAAGAAAGGACCACGCTGTAATTGACGGGTGTCACATTTATGTACGTTCTTTCTTGCTTGGCTCATTTCCTGCTCACCCAGTCAAATAGTTCTGACTTTAAACTTTCCCAAACACAGGCTGGGTGGTTACTAAATTATGTCACTGTTTGTGATACATGTGCTATATTTATCTGGACCATAAACTCACACACTATCCAGGAACTTTGTTTTCACATGAGATGCTCATGTCACTTGACAAGGGTACTTTTAACTCAGCTGCTGTCCAGTATGAAATTTCTGAAGTCAATAATTACGGGAACAGAAGGCAAAACCAGATGTGGTACTTACAGATATAGTACGCATAAATGGACACACTGTCATTCTTACTAAGAGATCTTATGCCATCATACCATTTGACTCAGGATTCCTAGAGTCCTACTAAATGTTGCATGTTGACACACATTTACATGCATGTTGTCTTACAAATCATTAAAAATATCGAAACTTCACACCTGTGAGCCCTTCTGTGGTCAGTTCAGACGTTTAAATGCATATGCATTGAATTCCTTGTATCATTCGATTGTGACACAGAAAGTATGTATTTAAAGTTGCAGTACTTACTTATTTGATACTGTTACCGTGCATTTTAGATCAATCCTTAAGTTTCAAAGCATCGCCCTCTATTATTGGCAAGTTGTTCTTTGTACAATCTACAAAATACAGGTTATATTGAAAAGCTTGTTTGTTTGGTCATACTGCAGATAACTTAATTAAAATTGAAGGCGCCTCTCCCCGGTGTGAAACTGAAACTGAATTCCTGGAAAATGACGCATCACTGATTAACCAAGGCCTTGAACTGCTAACACAATAGATGCCTTCAATAACAGTTAATAATAGTTACCGTAGTTCGTTTATTAGTGTCATCATTCCCGGTTTGAATAATCCCATGACGCTTTGGCAAAATACACTATCATAAGGAAGATAGCTACTGTACAGTACTAGTTTAGTTTAGTAGAAAAAAGGATCAGGAGGGACACTCAAGTCTCCATCAAGGACCCTATAGAGAGAGAAATAAAACTGAAGACACAAACACTCGATTACAATGCTTAAAGTGCTTGTCCAAAGCATTCTTAAACCCATTGACACTACTTGCAAGTACAACTTTCTCAGGCAAACCGTTCCACTCATTCACAACCCTATTAGAAAAAAACTTATGCCGAATATTAAGCCTACTGTACTTTGTGACTTTTGGAGTTTAAGACAATGACCTCAGGTACAACTAAGTATTAGCAAACATGAAAAAGTTGGTAAAGGATAAATTGTCAAAACCATACACAATCTTGAAAACCTGAATCAAGTCCCCACGTAACCTCCTAAGCTCCAGTGTGGTGAGATTCAACAGTTGTAACCGCCTATAATAAAGAACACTCTTGAAGGAACTAATCATCCTAGTAGCCCTCCTCTGGACCTTTTCAAGTACTTCCTTATCCTTAGCAACATATGGGTTTCAAGCCTGCACAGCATACTCCAGATGAGGCCTAACCAACTGCTTATAAAACCTAACTACTATGTCCTCTTTCAGAAAACTGAAGTTCCTCTTGATCACTATGTGTCATTGAGATATATAAAGTATTTATAATCGATGACATCATTCTTTTGAAATAGATCTCTACGGCAACGATGACATGGAGGCAGCTAAGATCGATCAGGTCTGCGAGGCTCTGGTAGACCTTGGAATTGTCTTGAGAGATTGTCTTCATGAGCAGGATGAAGACAGAAAAGTAGGTGTCTGTGTTCCTTACAGGGATATTCGAGATGAAAATGTATCGATGATGATTTGTATGATTTTTGTCTGATGAAAGAGTAACATATATCCTAAAGCGTCCTGGTGAAATTTGCATATTCAGTTTCAATTATTGCGTGCCATTTTGTTTTTGTTTTTGGAGATCTAAAAAAATTGAACAATTTGCACGATTTTTTACCAAGTGTGAACTGGAAAGCAAAACTGGTGTAACAATAGGAAAACATTTTTATTGTCTCAAATAACACGATTATGAATTAGTTACAAATATGCCGAGAAAAAGATGTGTTGAATGTCATTCCAAGATAACTCTGTTTTTCATATGAAGTTAATAAAGGACTCTCTGGAAAGAGCTTAATTGAGATTAAGAAACAATAAAACCTCGGATTCACAATAATATTTCAGTCTTAAAGGGTGTTAAGACTTGCACAAAAAGAAACATCTAATGCCAGTATTAAATTTGACCCAGTTCCGAATGAGGTGTGACAGAACTGTTAGTCACCACCATCGATCCCAGAAAATACACACACAGCTTGCTACCGTTGGTAATTAGACACTAGTGTACAGTCAGTACATACAGCTGCGGTCAATACCCACAGCACAGTATACAAACGATACAGCGATGGACATCTCAGGTCTAGCTTAAGATAACAAGGTATCACGTTTCATTACTGTCTGCATTTTGTAGCGACACAAACAAAACGCCACTTGCAAGCAACGGAAAGTTAACTTTTTCAGATGGCTGCACGCGGTTTGGGGCGAGTCTTCAATGCCTTTAATTAAGGGGTTAACGACATCACTAGTTATGCCTTAAAGGGGCATTTCAGATATTGGGCATGGTTTAGAGCTGATCATCTGGAAAACATCAAGAACTGTAGAAATATTTATATAAACATTACTAGCACTCGAAAAAATGACTAAATTATATCAAGACTAACATTTTGCCTAAAGGTAAACATTTAAACTCATGCAGTAGACTGATGTGTTCAAGGTACAGTACGGTAGTCTGCTCACTTAGTGTTCTGGTCTGCTGAAAAGTCATCTTTAGGTTACACATACAGACTCAGTCTGAACCAAAAAGAAATCAAAGGTCTGAACTGAATATTTCTCTTTATTCTGTACACAACATAGCCTGGAGCTGTACACAACATAGCCCGAGCTGTACACAATATAGCCTGAGTTGTACACAACATAGCCTGACCTGTACACAACATAGCCTGACCTGTACACAATATAGCCCGAGTTTTACACGACATAGCCTGGAGCTGTACACAATATAGTCTGGAGCTGTACACAGCATAGCCCGAGCTGTACACAACATAGCTCGAGCTGTACACAAAATAGCCTGACCTGTACACAACATAGCCTGAGCTGTACACAACATAGCCTGAGCTGTACACAGTATAGTCTGAGCTGTACGCAATAGAGCCTGAGTTTTACACAACATAGCCTGGAGCTGTACACAACATAGCCTGGAGCTGTACACGACATAGCCTGAGCTGTACACAACAGCCTGAGCTGTACACAATATAGTCTGAGCTGTACACAATATAGCCTGAGCTGTACACAACATAGCCTGAGCTGTACACAACATAGCCTGGAGCTGTACACGACATAGCCTGGAGCTGTACACGACATAGCCTGGAGCTGTACACGACATAGCTTGAGCTGTACACAACATAGCCTGAGCTGTAATAAAATCTAGGTCTGAATAGTCTGCACACACACACACTATTCAGTAGTGGACCCTAATAAATCAGTGGTCTAAATCATTTTCTGTAGTCTGCCCACTTGCAAATCTGGACTATTATCAATCAAGTTCAGAATAGTCCTCTGTAGTCTGCACAAACACACACACTATTTATTAGTGTGGACCATAATGCGTGAGTGGTCTAAATTATTCTCTGTAGTTTGCCCACATGTGCAAATCTGGACTATTATAAATCAAGGTCTGAATAGACCTCTGTAGTCTGCACACACACACGCACACTATTCAGGAGTGTGGACCATAGTACATCAGTGGTTTAAGTCTTTCTCTGTAGTTTGCCCACTTGCAAATCCGGACTATTATAAATCAACTTTCGAATAGTCCTCTGTAGTCTGAACTATTGAAAATTAAGATTTTAAAAGAAAAATGATCTGAAAAGAACTTTGTTATCTGTATGCAAAATGCTACTGTACATACTGTAGGTTAAAGATACAAGGTTCTGAATATATTTGTTTTTCTACCCACAATCTGCTCATATATTATACTCAAACTCAGACTAAGAGAATGATATCCAAGATTTATTTATTTATTTTTTTTTCATACTTTCCTATAATTTTCTGTTGTTCTCAGTCACAGTTCATATCCAACTTGCAAATTACATACTAGTTGATAAACTGAAAAGAATTTGTGTTTTTTTCATTTTCCAACCAGAAAATGCTTCTTAAGAAGTTGCTGGAAACTCAAGCACCTAGACATTTTGCGGGACTAGTCAAACTACTTGATGCCAACGGAGGAGATGGATTCTTTGTTGGGAATAAGGTAAGTTCAACATGCAACATATCAGGAAGGATTAGTCATAAAATGAACTTCCCCCTTCCAACATGTTGAGCAGAGGTTAGTACAGAATTTGAAAAGGGGGGGGGGAGGGGAGGGGTGGGGAGAGAGCAGATTCTGAACTTCCCATGCCTGGACCTGGAAGGAAAGAGGTGAATGAGGGTTGTTCTATCGCAGGGGTGTGGCGCTTAGGTAATTGAAGCCAGCTTCCAAGAAGAGTGGTCTGTGAGACAACATTCATTACTACAGAACTGCTACACAGCAATGTGTGACTAGCACGGTCAATTGCCTGTAGCAACTAAGCTAGCTACAGTAGCACTAAATTGGCAGTGAACTATTTCATCACTGGGAGCTCTGTCTGTCTCTTAGTTCATCTATCTGTCCATCCTTCCCTCCCACCAGCCACTCCCCTCCAGTCATCTGTTGGTGGCAGTCTTGATACATTTATGATGAAATCTAAGCGCATTGGTAGACTGTATCTTTGACTTTATTTCCTCTTGTTTTTGTTTGTCTGTCCCTCCCTCCCTATGTCCCTCCCTCCCTATGTCCCTCCCTCCCTCTGTCCATCCCTCCATCCATCTGTTGGTGGCAGTTCTTGGGTGTTTAAACTTGGTATACTGTATATTTTACTTCATCAGTTCTTAGTTGGCGATGAACAGTTTCCTCGCTCAAGGCTCTAATGTTTCTATCCATCCTCTTTACCCCCTCTCCCTCCTCTTTGCCCTCTCCCTCTTCTCTCCCTCTTCACCCCTCTCTCTCTCCACCCCTCCCTCTGGTGGTTGCAGTTCCCATACATGTACAACTCATGACATGGTAGACTATATTATTTTTCTTCATTATTTTGTCTCTTGTTTCTAAGGTGTCCTTGGCGGACCTTGACGCAGCATCTTATTTCTTGGACATGGTTACCCGTGTACCAGACTTGAAGCTGAATGAACCAAAACTTGTGGCTCATCTCGAAAGGATGAAAGCAATACCGGAACTTGCAGATTGGCTCAAGAAACGTCCAGAATCACCATTCTAGGCAAGAAGTAAAACTTGGCAAAATGTTCCTTTCCATCCATCTACATTCTGCAAGACTGCCACCTATATCGTGGCTTTGCTGTTTATGCATAGCATGGAAGCACTGATATATATTTCTTTACCATTTCTCAACAAGTCAGCTGTTTTCTATC
>KN885451.1:41922-52126 GCA_000934455.1 Apostichopus parvimensis | reverse complement strand
TAAATCCCTTGTTTCAATTATGATTAATCGTAGGTACCGGGTCCCGCTTTGGTATAAGAACCCCACCTTTGCTGGAGTACTTACAGGGAATTTTGAGAGGTTATTCGGATGGTCAAGTGTTGAAGGTGAGAACTTTGTTTTGTAAGCGATGGTAAGATACATGATTTGGAAATTAGAAGTAAAGTTTTTTAAGGTAAAGACAAAGACATTTAACTTGTGGCTTGGATGGTGAACATGCAACTCATATATATGCGATGGCATTTGACTAGCATACCTCGGTCAGTAATGGAAAAAGGTATTGAAGTTTCCATGTAATTATGACAATATATCTCTTTGGTAGAATTCATATGGCAAAACAATGTTTCATATATTGGAGATCACTGGTTAGAATCCCGCTAAATCAAGTCTTAATGTTAAAATTCAAGTAAAGAAGCAATTTCTGTATTGTGTTAAATAGGTAATTGATTAGTAAAAATGCAACACCTACAACAGTTTTTTTCAGTATTTGTGATAAAAGTTGAAACTACTACTCGAATGTTTAGCTATGTTCTCTTGCCACAAGTATGTCCATGGTGGCTTAAATAATTGACAATGCAGTCCTGAGATTGGCACACATGTGGGCCACCGTGTCCAATGTATGACAAAACCTTTTTTCTGACCCATCGAAATTCCATTGCCTCCCAAACGTTGGGTCGCGACCCATAGGTTGCGGACCTTCGCAGTATATGCAAGCAGGCACCACAAAATAAAGTTTTGAACTATATACTTGTTATACTATTGGAAACTATGTGAAACCTTTGCTGCTACATAATTTAACACCACCAAGATACTGTACACAGTCATGCGAGTTCTTCCCCACTGAATCAGTGCAAATTTTACAAGTGGACAATAGAATAAACAGTATACATAAATTGTATATTAAAGTATTTATAAAATAAAGATATTTATCGATGCAATTCTATCGATTTGTTAGTGATTAATGAATCGATCACAGTAACCGGCAGATAACCGCCAGCGGCAAACATTTGGTAGAAGCGCTTGTTACAAATCTGCAAGCTTTGTTGGGGTATACCTTCGAAAATTAATCAAATATTAGCAAAAATCATTAAGGGTCAAATTTCATCAATATAAAGATTAACAAGAGAAATTGTTTACAACACAAATAGTTAGTAAGTAAGCAGTTTATTTTAAATGTATTATACCAAGATGTACTTATTATACCCTATAAAGTGGTAAATTGACTTTATTTCTATCGTAAGTAGTTCATTATTTTGTTACGAAAATGTTTCAGTCACGACAGAGATTCAAAGTCACGAGTTACACCTCATATTGAAAAGTTAAAAGTTATGCGAACAAAAAGACTTTGCTTTTCCAAAAATGTTTATACTATCTTCAAGCAAGTAAAATATAACTTGTTAATTGGTATTTTTCTTTTGTCAACAAGGAACTACTTCAAAACGCGGAGGATGCTGGTGCCACAGAGGTTAAATTCCTTTATGATGAGAATCAATACGGAATAGACCGTCTTCTGAACCCACGTCTGAAAGATTTCCAGGTAAGTAATGTGTTGAGCTATATACTAGTAGCCACGTTTAGTTATATTAACACATGACATTGTACTTGAATACTCAAGTACTTTAACTATGAGATGCATGTCACTGGTTACAACCACTTGTCTCTCAGTTTCTCGTGTGTGTGTTTGTATGTCCTGTATGTGATGGCCAGCTTGTAAACACCTTATCTCACGAAGCACAAGTTGATTCAATTATGTCATGCTTGGTAGGAACATGCCCCATGATGTGTAGATGTGCCCTATTTTTTGTGGTACATACCTCGTTAATATGAATGAGTGGGCGGGTCTGAACATAACATTCTTATAATGGAATATCTCTTCAACCGCATGTCCGAGTTCGTTCATACTTGGTATGGTGATATTAGTATAAAGTATATGTACATGTTCTTTGCAAATACAACTTTTACCTCATTAGTATTCATGCGTGGGTGGGGCTTAACATTTTGATTTCTGTGTGATTTGAGTGTGCGGGGATTAACATTAATTCGTAAAATGTCTATATCTTTTCAACGGTATGTCCGTCATTCTTGGTATGGTGATGCACATTAAGTTCATGTTTATTGCATCAACAATTTTTATCTCGTTGATATGCATATAAACACCAAATCTCAACAAATACATATTCCCCATTCATTTTGGTTCTCATGGTTATCAATGAGTGGGCGTGGCTTATCATAAAATTGTTAAAATGTCAATATCCCTGAACCGTTTGTCCGATTTAGTTTATACTTGGTATGGTGATGTAACTACATAATATGTACATGTTCTTTTCAACAAAAATAAGGCCTACATATTTTTTGGAACTCTGTGGACCACCAAAATTGCGGGCGCATTATTGGCCGGGTAGGCCTTTATTTTACTTCCACCTCAAATGATTTGGGATACGTTTTTTTTTTGGACCCGAATTTGTGGGGCCAATATTTTTGGGACCGTTTCAGCATATTTTGGGAATCGGTTATTAAACTATTAATCGGATTGTATCCAAACTTGGAATACAGTTGTTGGTTAATAGCTGGAACCCGTGGACCCAAACTGTTTAGGCCTATCTGGGCCCAATGTTTTGTCGGGCCCATTTCGGGAACCAAACTTTATTTTGGATATTTTGAGTCCAAGTCTTTTTGAGCCAAGTTTTTCTGAACCGAATTTTGGATAGTGCCATTGGGCTCTTGTGTTAGCTTTACTTTACTATTGGATTGACTGACATATACAACACATTTATTTTCCATAAAGCAAGGAACCACAGTGCCCATTGGACTCTTGTTACACTATGTCACTAAATAGACTTTGTCAACATGATAACTGATTCCTGGTACCTTCCTTTATATGTTGCCGCATTAGTCAATAGATAATCCAGTCTTCATTTTGCTTTGCACACGTTCATGAATATCCACATGTATGGCTTACCACACTATAAGTTTAGGCATCGGAACCACTTAATGTTTCGTTTTCTGGTTCTTTAAGCGTTCGAGCATGGGATCGGTATACTGTGTCAAAGCATCGGCTAGGCATATTGAAACTTTTTTGCAACACGCAATTACATAACTTATACTCTTTAGGGAAATTATTTAGAGCACTCACCTATAAAAGAGTTATAATTGTAAAATTGAAAACATCCATTCTTCTTGACTATTTTCTGGAATTAAACTAATTCATTCTAGTATCCTAATTCAAATACTTGTAAAACAAACAACTTAAAACCGATATTGCATATTTTGAAAGAAGCTGAAAGCTCCATGAAATTGATCATAGTTCAGTTTCAGTCTGTCGAGATGGAGATCATGGAGTGATGTCTAAATGGATTGAATAACTCTTACCATTATTGTCATCGAAATGGTATATAAATAGTAGCAAATACTGTTCGAAATGCTTTTTATGTAAAGGTGTACTCTATCGTTGGTATTCTCTGAATAAACTTCTTTAGGGACCAGCACTGTGTTCCTGGAATAATGCAGTCTTTACAGAACAAGATTGGAAAGGTATACAGACTCCATCTCAGAGTGGGAAGAAAAACAATGTTCTCAAGGTTGGAAGATTTGGGATAGGCTTCAGCTCTGTTTACCATCTGACAGGTAAGGTGTAAATCGCCTATCCATGTACTTCTAGATTATGTGCAGGTGTAAATATTTCACTTCATTATGTGGATTTCTGGCACATTCAAGTCTAATAGAAATCCTGATTTACTTTTTACATGTGCACAGTACAAGACAATGTCTATCAGACAAATTTGCTAACTTGTTTCTCGCTTACGTATGGTTTACTTGAAACCTAGACGGGTATCTTACTTTGATTATTCTCTCCGTAATGCAGGTGAGCTTGGAAACTCGATATCATAAAGAAATTGCATCAAGTAAATTTGATGGTCAAAGGCTAAATTGAGCGTAAAAGGTATCGTCAATTTGAAGTAAATGAAATACAAATTCTGGCATGAGAGTGAACCATGCATGCCGCTTTAAGTTAAAAACTCATCTTTAAATATGTGCTACATTTAAAGATGAGTTCTTTACTTAGAGCGGCATGCATGGTTTAATATGTAAATGATGAAAGTGTTATTGCTAAGAACGTTAAGATTCATTATTAACTTGGTATTCTTAAACTTAATGAATATATACAACTAAGGTATAGACAAACCTGAACGAAAACTTCATGTATTTATACATCCGTGAAGTGAATTCTAATACGCTTTGTCAAAACGAGTTGCACAGAAGACAAATGCCAAACTTTGAACGCATGTTCCCAATAAAGAAACTAAGAATAAAAATTGTGAACAAGAAAACGTCTACGCATCATATACTAGGTATATGGATACCAAATTTTGCATTGTACCATCCTATTGGTGAATTCGAAAAGATCAAGTGAGGTCAACAGAAGTAGACATTGAGAAATGCTATGTTACGTGGAGACAGTCACATTGCTTGAATGGATGTTTGCAGAAGTTATGGCTAAATCTTAAAATCTTGTACATCTTAACATCGAGAAGAAAAACTGGTAGCGATGTCAGGCATGGCATATAGATACACAGTAATCAAGAAGGTTTCAGTTTTTTGAAAGATGTCGACAAGTAGTTCAGACTTAATATAAGAATATGACACTTAAATGTCTTCGATCATTGTATCTATTACGACATCAAATCAAATATTTGAATCGTGTTCTGTATTTTTCTACATTTATTGTTTGCATCATATCCTATCAGATCTTCCATGCATTGTAAGTCAACGTTACCTTGCTATGATTGACCCATTCGAGAAATATTTTGAAGACGACGAAGGTCAAAGAAATTCGGGTTCTAAATGGAACCTTGGAGATATTCTACACGAAACCCAATACGAAGATCAGCTTCTGCCGATTAGTAATGCACTGCCAACTGAAACCGGATTTGAACATGAAGAAAATCTCGATGGAACCCTGTTCCGGTTTCCCCTTCGCAAATCGGCGAGTAAATTGTGTTCTAGTGTTTACAATCAAGAAAAAACTTTTGAGCTGTTGGATGCATTTAAAGAAGATGCCAAGATTGTTCTGCTTTTCCTTCGCAATATTGAGTGCATCCAACTTTGTCATCAATTGGACAATTCCAGAGATTCCAAATGCTACCTGAAGGTGTCATTTGATTTTAATCAATTGGATACTCTCCGATCTACTCGTGAAACATTTTGTTGTTCCTTGAAAAATTTTAAGGACACCTCTGACGAACCTGTTGACATCGTCCTGTCGACCAACTTCGACATCATTACCGAGAATGAAGATACTTCAATTAGCGAGAAATGGGTTGTTCATCAAGAGATTGTTTTCAACTGTTCTGACCAGATGAAGAAACTATTCCAAAAGCTTAAGTTCCTACCTTGGATAGGGGTCGCTATACCAATGTTTCAACAAGATGTTTCGATTGGTAGGACATTTTGCTTTCTACCTCTTCCCCCCGGAGAGGAATCTAAGTCAGGTCTTCCAGTTCATGTCCACGGCTTCTTTGGAGTGAGTGATGACAGGCGATCTTTGAAATGGCCTGGTGGTGACCAAATACAAAATGAAGAAGCAGTATGGAACAAATTTCTTGTAGATGAACTGCTTCCTCAAGTTTACTGTAAAGCATTGGTAGAGGCGGTAAAGGTCTCAGTCAAAAACAGTATACACCCTGATGTTGTCTATGCAGCTTTTCCAGATACTAGAAAAGACTTAGGCCACTGGCAGACCGCTGTTGAGAGACTGTTTCGAGATCTCGTTCACCACCCAGTGTTGTACTGTCATTCAAAGGATGCATGGATGGAACTAAATGAGGTTGTTATACTGCCAGAGAGTTTTCGTGGAACGCCAGATATTAAAGAAGCTGTCATGAAATGTCTTCAACTGTGTGAATATTCTGTTATTGAGACTCTGCCCGACCATGTTAGATGTGCTCTTATTAAATTTTGGCCTAATGCAGAGGCTGTATCTGTTCATTTTGTCCTTAAATGTACCCGTCTAATTGCATTAGAAGAGTTTTCCCGGGAACAGCGACTTCATCTACTACGCTACCTACTTGAAAACGGCTGTGTTGCAAAACACCTCAATGGTCTAGCCCTCATACCTACTGACGACGGGGAATTTGCTCAGTTTGTTGAAAATCCGACTAAATCTGACATTATCTTCATGGGTACTACCACATGTCCACAAGAGCTCCTCCCAAATATGCAGGGCAGTTTCCTACAAAAATGTGAGAATGCAGATCCAGCTGGTCTCTGTGATTGGTACCATACTATGCTCTCTTCAGGTAATTAAACAAATAAGAAAATTCATTTTTGTTTTCAACAAGTATATCTGAAAAGCATATAATTGCACTTCATTTGTAAATATGTCATATTAAGTGCAATATATTTACTGTCTTTGTTTAGATCAACTTGACATTAATACGAATACTGATTACATGATTTATAAATACACATACTTCTCTACCCCTTTCCGCAACAAAACCTAAAAGATCTGCAATTATATTGATACAACTCGTACAAATACATTCATGCATATACCCTCATGTCTTCATGTTCCAGTGGAGTAACACCTAACTCCACACACGCTCTTGTTTTACAACTTGTGATTAAAGAGAGTTGATCTTTTCCAGATTTCTATGACATGGTATAACTGCAAGACATTAGTATCATGTGTACCAACGTAACATAAGACACCCCATCGAAAATTTTCTAAGATATAATACATAACTCTCATAACGTAAAAGTGTTAAACTCATTTTTTCCCGGTCTAAGTCAATGTCAATAAGCTTTATTAATATCAGTGTATTACAGATGTGTGCTGTGTAAAGAATAATTGCAATCTGGCCTTCTTACCAAAGTAACACAAGTTCAAAAATAGAACACCACGTGTTACGTAGGTATCGCAAACTTTGTTATGCAATTTTGAAAAGAGTGAATCCATTTACAGTGTGAGACATTAGTTACAAAAAAATATATGTCGCCAAGTACATACTCACAAGAAAAACATTTCATGGTTTTAACAATTACACTTTCGTTTTCAGTATTTCTACACTAATTACCTCCGGTCTAAGACCAACTAGTGCTTTGCTTGATCATGTATTGGAGTTTAAGCATGGTGCATGTGCACAGGTTTCAACCAAAAGCTATCACACCCCAACCTCATGGAATGAACCATTAGTAGGTACCCGTGTATCCTCATGGGTGGACTTGTATGTTGGCTATATGTTGATATTCTTATGCGGCCAAAGCATCATTCTTTTCATTGAAACAGATTCGTGGGAACAATTCAGATACCTCAGTGCTGATGACATCATTAGCCTGCTCCAAACAGCGCTTCCGAAATGGTGGTCTGATGATGCTTATGAAGTAGGAGACTGGTCCCCAGCAGCAGAGTGCGAACCACATGTAGGGTGGCTGCAACTTGTCTGGCAGTTTATATCTACTGAGCAGATAGAGTTGCTCCAAATGCAAGGTTTGAAGCTTTTTCCTGTCACTGATATGACGATAGAACCTATCAAAATGATGTCTGTCATGGAAAAATCTAAGATAATGCAAGAACCTACTGACGGTCAGGAAACTCACAGCTTTTCTGAAATGCGACATATTTTAGTCACACTTGGTGTCACCATTTGCAATCTTCCGGAATTCGTAGTAAAGTATCACCAAGTTTGGAGAAATTGTTTTGTACATAATTTTACCCCTTCGGGGGTTCTCGGCATTCTTCATTTGGTTGGGGCTCGATTGATTGATGAAATTTGTAAATCCGATAGGGAAACGCAAAAACTTTTTGTGTCCAAATTGTTGCCCTATTTTGCCGGAATTACACTGTCTACTGCAGATAAAATGTTTCTAAAACAACTACGATTATTTCAAAACTCCGAAGGGAACGGTTATGAACGTAAAATTATTTCCCTAGATGAAAGTGATTTGATTATCCTCACTGACACAAAAAGTCGTATGCCAAGTATCAGACTTTGCTCCGTATGGATAGAATTACCAAATAATGATGTACATTATATTGTGCAAAAACTTGGTTTTGAAACAATATCATTTGAAGACTTACTAAAACTTACTTTGAGTAATGCGAAAGAAAGCGAATATTCTCGTCATGAACTAGACGTGCTTTTTGAATGGATCAAAACCAATTATTACCAAATTAAAAACGTAGATCAAGTTTGTCAATTACTTGAAAGTATTAAATTTGTCCCAAATATAAACAACGTACTGAAGAAACCGAACGAAGTATTTGATAGTTATGATGAACTGATCAAATTATTGGTAATTGAAAGGGATTTGTTACCGACAGACACCTTTCTAAGAAGTTGGCGTGACATCCTTAGGGAACTAGGATTGAAGAATCAAAAGGATATCCAAATTGATCAGGTGAGAAAAGCTGCTCAAAGTATTCTTAACCAGAAAAACCAAAAGCGAGCAGATGCCCTTCGGGAATATCTATGTCGCTTTCCCGAGTGCCTTTCAAATGATAACAGTCTGTGCAACTTCATTCGAAGTGTTCCATTCCTTGATTGTATTAAATGTCCTCCAGCCTCTTATCCAAGCAGTGTTCCTTTCTTCGATGCTAATACGTCGTTGTTAAAACCAAGTGATGTCTGTATCTACTCTGAAGATACATGTCATTTAGTAGGGGCTGTGGTGCCTCTTGTCAACAGCATTTCTGAAGAAAGAGTAATTGAATTTCTTGGCATTCAAGTGGTCCCAAACATTACAGACGTGTTGACACAACTTAAAAAATGTGTGGCTGGTCCAGTAAGTACAAATCTAGAAAGTACACTGCATCACATTTATGGGTTTCTTAACGATCACGTGCCCACAAACAGGGACATTATTCAAGAATTACCTGAAAAATGGATCTTTATCGATGACCAATTCGTTGAAACGAAAAGTGTTTATCGTGAAGCAGGAATTGGTGGGCTAGACCTTCGGCCATTTCTTTGCGTCATACCAAGAGAAATGATTAAATATGACTCCTTGCTCTCAGCAGCAGGAATTCCACAGAAGGTTGATACAGATGTTAATCTTCTTCTGCGGGTTTTACAAGAACTAAAAGACCCCATTTGCAACTTTAAAATTGAGTCTGTAAGACAACTGTCCCTTTCCGTGGATATTCTGAGAAGGTTGCTTGAACATCCTGATGACATATTGATGGACGAAGAGATTCAGCAGCAACTGCTGATTCCAAGCAGGTGTGATCCTATTAAACTTTTACCGCCTGATGAGATATGCTATTGTGATATAGATTGGATGAGATATGGATTAAATCCTGAAGACCTTCAAGTTGAAGATGATGAAGATCCAATATATATAGTCAATGACATCGTATCTTCAACAATGGCGGAAAGTTTAGGTGCAGTTCCACTAAGTAAGCGTTTGTCAGGTGCAGACGAGATAGGAGGTATAAAGCAAACTGGACAGTATGAAGCATTGACAGTCAGATTAAAGAATATTCTAAGAAATGGATATCAACCAGAAGCAATTCCAAAAGAGATGATCCAAAATGCCGAAGATGCGGGTGCTTCAGAAGTTAAGTTCTTACTTGATCTGAGAACAAACGAAACTAAAATGCAAAGATTGTTAGACCCGGCAATGGAAGCTGTCCAGGGGCCAGCTTTGTGGGTGTATAATGATGCTGTCTTCACGGATGAGGATCTAATTAACATAACGAAACTGGGCGGGGCAACAAAAAGTGAAGATGGCTCTAAAATTGGACAATTTGGACTAGGTTTCAATGCTGTTTATCACATAACAGATGTACCAAGTTTTGTAACGAAAAATGTAATCACCTTTTTTGATCCGCACAAACGTTATCTAAAGCGACAAATCCGAGGCGAAGGAAGCGGCATCCAGTTGAATTTCTTGTCAAGTCCTTTAAGGCTGCGAAGATTTCGAGACCAGTTCTTGCCATATGACGGAATCTTTGGTTGCAAAATCTTGGGAGGTGGTACTGAAACACCCGAAAGATTTAATGGTACACTTTTTAGGCTACCTTTGAGAAATGAGAGCAGTGCACGTATCAGTGACATATGTCCACAGAGTTATTCCGAAGCAAACATGAAACCTCTTATTCGTTCTCTTTGTGAGTCGGCTGCTAAAATGTTACTATTTACTGAAAAGGTTTCTTCCATTTCTGTTTACCTCTGGGAAGACAAAGCAA
>KN885451.1:26881-40793 GCA_000934455.1 Apostichopus parvimensis | reverse complement strand
TGTACCAGAGGTAGTTGAATTTATACGCAGAGAAAAGTGTTTTCTTATCGACAATGATTTCGTTGAAGCCTACAAGCTTTCCAGAAACAGTGATCCTTTCGCACCTTATCTCTTTCAAGCTCCTCCTAAGTTGAAAAGATTTCGCAAATTGTTGGACGCTGCGGGCGTGAAAGACAAATTTGAAGTCGATGATATAATCATGGCCCTTAATTGTCTGAAAGACGATTATGACGAAAAAGCATTGGACGATGAAATGCTTGGTTCAGTTCTTACGAAGTTAATTAAACCCTTGTTTGACAAAGCAAACAAGATACCCACAGGTATTAGAGCTGATATACCACTTCCAGATTCTACTAACGTTTTGCGAGCCAGTGGAACCCTCAGTTTTTGTGACTTAGAAGAGTTTGAACATCTCGCTCGCAGCAAAAAGTACCATTTGTCACATAGTGAAATACCTTTAAAGCATGCGAAAGCATTAGGAGTAAGAGATGTCCGTGAGCAAATGCTCAAAAGTTATTCACACAGTCTACCAGGATTTGGCGATAGTCTTGGTGAGAACTTTGGGCAGCAAGAAGAACTTGTTAATCGCATCAAAAGGATCATGGAAGGATATCCGTGTGACTTTGCTATCCTAAAAGAACTTGTTCAAAATG
The DNA here is from genome assembly GCA_000934455.1 of Apostichopus parvimensis. NCBI lineage: Eukaryota > Metazoa > Echinodermata > Holothuroidea > Aspidochirotida > Stichopodidae > Apostichopus > Apostichopus parvimensis. The sequence goes on along the minus strand of KN885451.1, from coordinate 40,140 downwards.
CGGACGATGCAAATGCTACAGTTGTTCATTTTGTCCTAGATTATAGGCAACATCCACATAACCGCCTATTTTATGAAGAAATGAAACACCTACAGGGGCCAGCTTTACTGGCTTACAATGACAGACCATTTTCAGATGACGATATTACAGGTATCCAAAAGCTAGGAGAGGGGAGCAAAGGCGACTTCATTCATAAGACAGGTAGATATGGAGTGGGTTTTAATGTTGTTTACCATCTCACTGACTGTCCGATGTTTCTCTCTGAGAAAAATACATTATGTATTTTTGATCCTACATTGAACTTCATTAAAAATGCAACTTCCAGCAATCCAGGAAGAATGTTTAGACCAGTTGATAAAGATATGATCGATTCATATGCAGATATTTTCAATTGCTTTTTGTCATTTAGTGAGACTTTTTCTTTAGAGAGAGGGTCTCTGTTTCGTTTTCCATTACGTAAAAACGACTCTGCTTTGGGTAGGCGCAAGACTGTGGAAGACGTGAATTTATTGTTGGATGAATTTCGAAAAGAGATTTTTGATTCATTGCTTTTTTTAAAAAGTGTACGAGAGATTTCAATTTCTGTCAGGAAAGAGTCTGGACCAGTAAACACTCCATACACAGTAAATGCGCACTATTTGCACGGCGACGTTCTTGAACGTGAGAAATTCTTCCTTAAAATGTCAGAGCTTGGAATGAACCTGGATTTCGATGTCAACGATCTCCAATATGTGACAACTATAGGGGATAACTGTGGCTACAAGGAAGACTGGTTGGTACATCAACGTCTGGGCTTCAGTAACAAACATGTCGTCAAAGAGTCTGTGAGTCACGCAAATTCCTCCAGCAATTTGAAGCTTATTCCTAAAGGAGGTGTAGCCGCTAGACTGGACTTTACACAACCTGCAAGGGAGGTAAAAGGAAAGTCTTTCTGCTTTCTACCGCTTCCAGTCTTCACCAATTTACCCGTGCATGTTGATGGGTACTTTGCATTGGGGCATGAAGCACGTCGAAATCTTTGGGAGGCACCTGAAGGAGACGCAAGAAGTGACTGGAATTACTTGCTTGCTAAGGACATCATTGCTAGTTCTTATGTATTGGCTGTTCAGAAACTTAAAGATGATATAATTCGCTCATGCGAGCATCGTTTCGATAAAAAGTCTGTTAACGCCAAACTTTCGCATTATCACTCCATGTTCCCTGTGTTTCCTCGAAATGAGAAAGGTCACCGTAGAAGTGCCTTGGAAGACATTTGCCACGCTTTTTATACACAGATTGCCTCGAAAAAATCTAAATTGTTCCCTGTAATTTTTGAAGATAAAATACGGTGGTGTAGTTGTATGCTTCGTGCAACTGAAAAGGGGTACTTTTACAGTGTACCTTATTATTCTGAGCGAGAAAACGATCTTCGGTTACTCTTACTAAAGCTTGGCTTTCCAATTCTAAAAACACCGCTGAAGATTTGCAGAGCTATGAAAATCGCACTAACTGGACAAGAAGAATTCACAGTCCTGGAAATAAGTCCTCATTTCGTAGTAGAATATTTGAAAACAGAAAGGATGAAAATGAATTTGTGCAGTACTCCTATAAAGCTGGAAAATACTTTAATTGCAAATACTTACAAGTTAGGACTTATTTTCGATTACATTTTACGACAGCCAAATTTCACTTTGTGTGGTCTTCCGTTGCTTTTGACAAATGATGGTGTGCTACAAGATTTTAGGAAAGAAAGTCCTGTTTTTCACAGTACTTTTCATGATCTACTACCAAAGTGTTCTGGGGAATTTCTGCACAAATGCCTTTTGGAAACACTTTCTGAACCTGACGATTGTCTTAAAACTCTGCAACTTACAGACGCTGTGGAAAGGTTGGAAACTTACCTGCCGAAGACACAGTTCCAGAAAAGTCAATATATCATGCGAAATGAAGAACTACCCACCAATAGGTGGTTGGCACGGTTGTGGGATTTTCTACAGGGAACAACACAAGACCTATCTAGCAAAGAATACCTAATTAACATGTTAGGAAACTGGTGTATATTCCCGGCACATGATCGAGAACAAACCTTCTTGGTTCCCATGGCGTTGACGAAAACGGTTCTTTCGACTAAGCAGAATAAATTTCATACTGATATGAGTAGGATTTTGAGAGAAATGAATTGTCCAGTGGTTGACTACAAGGTATTTGATCAAAATGAGGATCTGAGTCAGTTTTGTATTCAGTTTTCAAGTGACTTGGATAATATCAGCGACATCCTTGTAGTCTTAGAGAGGTTACTTCGTGTCAACACGCATTGCTTTGGTGATTTGCGGGGAGGAGATCATGAGTCTATACTACGTTACTTCAACTCTGGTATACTCTCTCTACCTGAAGAAAGTATTGATTTAATTCGACAATTACCATGCTTTGAGAATATTTGTGGGTATCATGTTAAACTTTCAAAGAAGGCATATGTAGTATCGATGGTTGATATTCCGGAGAAAGACCTAGACAAGTGGGTTTCTAGGTGTCATGTTCTGCTTTTGAAAAAAAGAAAAATCCCAGACAAAATTATTGTAGCTCTGTGTATCGAGGATTTAAGTGACAAAGATCTCTACAAGAAATTTGTGCTGCCACATTTTGAGGTACTTTCCGTAGATGCACGATGGGATCATCTTCAAAAACTAATGCAAATGGTTCGTGCGGACGATGACCCAGACAGTGTGGTACTGTATCTTAATTTACAATCAACCCCTTTAATCACAATTGAGGACGGAAATCTTAAGTTAGCAAACTTTTTCCACGACGATAAAAACCCTGTATTTAAGGAAATGTTGTCTGAGGAGAAATTCCCGCCCAAACATCCTGTACTTGATCTTCAATACCATTGGCTTGACTTTTTGAGAAAGATCGGATTACAAACAGAGGTCAGTGAAAGTCAGTTTGAGAGTTTTCTTAAACAGGTTAGTAATGAGGAGAACAGCACACGTAAAAGAGAGGAGATTCTGGTTAAATATCTGCTTCAGTCTCATCATCTTCATCAGAGTTCATATTTCCATAACGTTGCCAATATACCATTCATCACAGCGGCAAAGGTCGATAGTGATCATTCTGAACTACATGAACAATGTACGAAGAACAAAGTGGCTTTAGCGGCTGTATCAGTGGCACATCATGACCTCGTATGGTCAATAACGCCTGTTCGTCCTGTTTGGGTCAAGTTTCCTCTTTGTGAATCTTGTGGAGCAGTTCTTAAACAGAAAATATCTGAGACAGATGAGCCAACTATTACCCAAGTCCTTAGACATACACAGAACTTGTTTGCAGCTGTCACAGTTTCCAAGAATGTTTTGCACTCGAAACCTCCAGTGACAATAACACATGCGAGTTTAATCAATGGAATTATTACTAAGATACTTGAGTTTCTCACAAAGAACTGTCAGAGAGCAAAAACGTGTGGAAACTGCGCTGTGAAAAATGACTGTTGCGATAACTGCCAAACGATATGCCAATCGTTAGAAGATGTTGCGATAATTCCAGTCGGAGATGGCGTGTTTTTTAAGGCGAAACGTTTGACAAGACGTCTACCAAAATCCGAAAATGACAAACTATTTCTATTTCTAAAGGAAATTCCCGACTTCTTGGTGCCTCACAACTGTTTACTCTATTGTTTAGGTGCAACACAAAAACCCTCTTTGTCGCAGTATGCTAGTGCTCTACAGTTAATTGCTAAAGAAAAGAAAAACCTAAAGCAAAATCCACCTTTGCGTTTGGCTGCCGAACAGGCTATGAATGGATTTTTCACTTGCCTTTCGGACTCCGACAGTAAAGAGTTGGAGACAGTACGAGTGCTGTTTTTACTCACCACAAACAAGGGTAACCCAATAGTTAAAAGTAATCGTTTGTACTACAATGATGAACGTACATTTGCTCGGCGTCTTCGCAAATTTAAGCATCCACTAATGAAGCAGCTAGAATCAGTGGAAGATAAAACTAAATGCAGCTTGACAGAACTACTAAGAAAATTAGGACCAGAACTTAGGCCACAGTTAATCAGTGAACATGTAAAGGAGACGGCGGTTTCGTCAACGCATCATCCTGATTTTAAATGTTCTTGTGACCTTTCTGAACAGTTAAGATCCGTTTTCTCCTGGACTTCATTTGTTCGAGCTTTGAAGTACATTTTAGCCAGCCAAGGCGTAGAAGATCTTAGTGTTTATGATGAGGCTTTTGAAACCTCATTCGAGGTTTGTTGTTTACCAACCATCCAAACTGAACTGGTATTGGCAAGCGAAGGTGTGGTTGAAGATAGTAAAGCAGACAATGGTGCACTCTTTGAGAGAACTGAGGAAAGACAGGTTCTTTATTTATCTCACAATGCAGTCCCCGCACTTATTCACACTCAGATTGCTGAAGGGTTTTTCCGCTGTTTCCAAATACCTTTTACTAAAACAACTTATTTGGAGGCTATTTTGAAGGCGGAGACGGAAGGGGAAATGTTTGAAAATCTAGCTAGGTTACGGGTAAAGATAGCAGACAGTGACTTCGAAGAAACTTATCTCGCGCCAGTACTTGGTTCAGACATTGAAGAAGATGTTATCTGCCTGCTTCAAGAGAATCCAATGACTTACTTCAATCCCGAAGAGTACGTTGGCTACAACAAGGCAGAAGATCTTCCAGAACATTTTGTGTACGCAAAAGTAATTCGCAGAGTTCAATCTGGCAATTCAGATGCGTGCCAAAGTTGCTGGCAGTACGGTGTGAAATATGTTATTGACATTGGTGAGGAGAAGGAAGTGGCTGCAATATGGTTATACAACTTTCCGCGTCCTGAGGATCCCAACACCCTGACAGATGAAAACATGTCTGATAGCACAGCTATGGAAGTGTATCAACACGATGGCACTTTCACACGACCACCCAATCGTGTTGATGAGTTCAATGACTTAGAGCAAACGAAGCGACAAGTTACAGAGATTATCGAAGCCCTTTGGAAAGAGGAATCCACAATCCGAAGAACGGGGTTGAGAAGACTGATGCGAAAGTGGCACCCAGACAAGCACACGCCAGAAAACAGATCGTTTGCGGAAGAAGTGTTTAAGCACATCCAAAGAGAGATAGAAAGGCTTGAGAAAGGCATTCCCTCCGATGTGGACACTGCTGATGATATTAAAAAATGGGCACAACGTAATAACTCTGAACAAACTCGATATTGGCAAAACTTTGACACACGATATGGACGTAAACGGTCTGGAAAGAAACGTGGAAAATCTCGTGGTTGGCGTCAATGGACATCAGGAGCCCAAGGATTTTTCTCTCCTCCATCATTCCGAAAAGATATCGAGGAAGCACGCAGGTGGCAAAAGCAAGCCCAATTCGATTGGGAAGCAGCTTCCTCATTATCTCAAGGGAACGTATTCTTTCAGTGGACAAGTAGCCTTTGCTTTCATGCCGTAGAAAAATCTGTTAGGGCGGCCCAGATTGTTTGTGGATGCAACATTAAAGACAAACATACGATAATGGATGCAGCAATGAAGCTGAAGTGTCATTTGGACATTACTCATCTCATATCAATATTATTACTAGTCGTTAATAAGAAATCGCACTATCCCAGTAGCTGTCCTGCTCCCAAAGTACCGCATGAAATGTACACTAAAGCTCAAGCAGAGGAAACCATAAGAATAGCACGTGAAATTCTTAAACAAGTCGATGCTTATTTGCAAGGTAGTTAAAATAGTAATCTAAACCTACAGAGCAACCAACGCAGTTATATGTCACGGTGTGTATCGGCAGCAAATTTGTAGCTACACTTTAGTCAGTTCTGCTCTGTAACATTTTAACGTTGTTTCTATGAGCTCATGTATTGACTTATTTTTTGAAATTAACATATTGCTAAAATATTGAAAATATACTGCAAAAATGCTCATATCATTCAGGTGTTGGTTGATATTACCTAAATATACTAACTATAGTCGTTGAATATTTACACAGTCAATGCCAGACTTGCCACAGACGGCTGTTTGCTCGTTTACAATTAAGGAATACTTGCTTGAGAAAAAAATTATATTTAGGTGGGTCTTTTTTTTAAATTTTAGTTGTAATTTGATAAATTTGGTTTGACAGTTATTGTGTACTATTTGTTATTTGAACTGAATAAGTTGAAGTTTTTGCACTGCACATTTCGTGGAAAAACATAGCTATGTATATATTTTAATCACGATGCCATGTAAATTGACTTCAGTACATAACTAGTCCCTGCAGACGATGTCATGAGAATTATTAAAATGAGTTGGTTTGTTGCACGGTCTTACCTTACTTTACTTATTAGAACAAGTCTTGGTTATAGATTTATTGCTTAAGATGAAATGATACAATCCTCAAAAAAATTTCTTCAAACACAGGCAATATTTCTTTGAAAAATGTAGTTTGCCTTTTTTTTCTGTTATTATTATTTTTAAAATTGTTTCTGACGTTATTGTGTATGCCTACACTGTGTATTCTTTCAGCTGTATAAGTGAAATGTTTCGTCTAGGTATTTCTTTAGTTTTTCGAAACGAACCTATCTTTTGTACATTGGGGATTTCGAGGAAAGACATTGTGATGTTTATATTTTAATCACGGTGTCATGTTAATTTCTAACATACATTTAAATTTTCCTTATTGATAAGGTCATGAGAAATATTAAAATTACTTCGTTTGTTGTCCAGTTTACCTAACACTACTGACGAGTCGTTATAGTTTACAGAGATGTGTTGTACATTTATACAAGTCAGTTGAAGACTTAGCGTTGTTCCACTGATGGAAGCTGTACATATGTTCGATTAAAGTGAGTATTTAACCATTTATAAATATTTGACCTTTTATTTTATTTTATTTGTTTTAGCCTTAGTCTTTTTAATTGTGCATGGCAGTAATGTTTACTATGTTCCATTCAAACTGCATAAGTGAGTTATGTTATGTTTAAAGGTTTTACTTTTTTGAGCACAACGAATTAGAGATAAGGGAGTGTTATGTATATATTTCAAAAGTAACTACGTCAAATATACCATGATAATTTTAATGAATTGCTTCGTAATGTGTTCGTTGCAGAAGGTTGGTAAAGTTGTTGCCAATACTTATAGTATTTTGTTTTGTTGGTCGTTTTTACCTTGTTATACTAACTACTATCTAACAATATAATAGTTTCATATTTTATATTTGTGTACAAAATGTAAAGTAGAGTGTTCGAGTAATCTGTCACATTATGGCCATCCAAAGTTGTATACTTACCTTGGTTGTGACAAATACTATTTCTTCTTTTTTCGTATATCTATTGATCACTTGTATAGTACACATGACCTAGCGTTAATTTTCGTATTTTATGTGCCTGGGGAGAAAATGATATAAAAAGAATGCGATCTGTGAGTTGAATCTTGCTATGGCTGCTTCTTTATCCTCTCCTCTTTTCATACTTTATTCAGACCGAGATGAAGTTTATAAATAAATGAATTTGAAACTTTAATCATTTGTCACTATTCATGAACAGCGTGCGGCGTAACTTTACTTGTAAGATTTGATATTCAGCGATTTGAGAATCCTGTAATATTCAATTTTTTTTAACCTTTCGTTCTCCTTTATGCAAATAACATTTACAATTTAACATTTCTTTTCCTAAGGCAAATAGTTGTGTCGAAAGACATTTTAAAGTTTTATTCTATCATACTGATTTCAAGTGTATTGCTTGCTTTCTTCATGTATATGTTTCATGTACAATATATACTCTTTATGTTCATATCACATTACTAAACTTGAATTGTTAAGATTATATAACCAATAGAGGGCGTGCTCCCAAATAGTGGTAGTATGATTTATGTTGCACTGTCATGCAGTAATAGTACATGTGAATTCCAAGTAAACGACTGCGTTCCTACTGTAGAGGAAATTTCAGAAATTGTTAATAATTGTTAGATAGACTTCCATTGGATTTAAATTGGAAGACTTCAATATTTCTCTTCGTATTGCTACAAAGAGTTACACAGAGCTATTGAATTTCTTTTTCATATTCTTCTTCTTCTTTTTTTGAAATGTATATAATTAAGAAGCCAAATTTAGAGCTAGATACACAAATAGAACAAACTCATTACAGGAATTACTATGATCATGTTTGTGCTTTTTATTGATAACGTTAAATGTTAGTGTATATAGTTAGTTCAAAATTGGGTGGTCGGTGTTTTTCAAAGATTTGAGAAGAACTGTTTAGGTGTACGGTTACATTGTGATTTATACTTTTGATCGACGGTTATCTTTTAGCCATAATACTGAAATGCTCTTGTGTTCGTGTAAGGAGTGAAGGACAATTAACAAGCTTATTACAAGCATTATTCTTATATGGTGGTGGTGTATTTGGTTTTATTCATGTACAGACTATTTTTTCAGTGAACTAAGTAAGTTTGTAAATGTTTATGATCTTGAAAGTGTAAGGCAATGGAAGCAATTTTTCCTCTGGATAAGTGATCGAGCACTGTATTACGTTTAAATTTAAAACTTTTTTATATTTGTTCCTTTTCGAATATTTATCCTTTTGATCGTTTTTTAATGTACCCATTTTCTTCTCGGAGTAAAGTTAAATAATTCCATCAATAGATTAGATTGCATCTTATGGAAAAACCTGTATATCGTCAGGTGTTTAACTATTAAGTTCAGGCTTTTTGTTTTTGTTTTAGTTTACCATGTCGCTTATACTGTACCGAGTATAGACAAACCGTTTATTCTATTAGCTTGCACCGTATGAAAAGTGTTTAAAATCGTGTTGTTTATTGATAGTGTACCCAGTCGTTTATCAGTGTACTCATTCGTTTTAAAGTTGTACCCAGTAAAGTTAACAATTTGATCGATAATAAAGCTTGCACCTACAAAAAAACATTGTGTGTAATTGGTAAGATTTCTTGTCTTTTTAAAAACTTAATTTACTTTGTATTTTGCTAAAACTGAACAACTGTTATTAAAGAAGTATAATTACATCCAAAAGTGGGCAGATCACAAATTTTACAGTCCGTACAGATTCGAGATACAAAACTCAAAACATGTTGGAAAATGCTAATAATATACAAGGGAGAATATATACGCAAACATTATCAGAAACTAACATGAAAGAGATGGCCAGATCTTTCGTCCTTTTTTTACGTGTACTTTTTTTACGTGTACTTTGTCCTTTTTTTGTCCTTTTTTTGTCAACCTTTTTTTGTCAACCTTTTTCTGTCAACCTTTGCCAACCTTTGTCAACCTTTGCCAACCTTTGCCAACTTTTTTTGTCCTTTTTTTGTCCTTTTTTTACGTGTCCTTTTTTTACGTGTACGTGTACTTTGTCCTTTTTTTACGTGTACTTTGTTTTTTCTTGGGTTTCCCAATTATGTGTGGTTGTTTTGGCTTCCTCCTTTGTAAAACGTCTTTCGTATTCAAAGTTCACAAATACTGAAAGCAATATTACCCCCACCAACCAAACAAACACAGAGAAAAAACAAACAAAGAAAGTGCAGAAACAATACCTGTTAGAATTATGTTTGCACGCTCTCTCTAACGTTCTTTCACTTTTACAAATGGTCTTATTCACAGATAGGAAATCTTGTGAGAACGAAATTACTTTCTTCTGTTCGAAAGTGTTGTTTACGGCTTATCAAAAAATATGTTTTATTGTGATAACTGAATGATTTTAAAAATAACTTGATCATCATAATGCAGTGTATCGCGCAGAGGAAGTGGAGGCATGGGTTTTACTCATTGGTCCAACCATTCATCATTCATATGGTTCTACGATAACCCTTTTTCAGTCCCAAAATAGAAAAAAAAACGCTGGTATACTATTAGTTTTTTAACTTATTTCTCTTTTATTTATACTTTTCAGATGAATTCGTAATGATATGATGATATTAACAGGTATCAAACACGGTTCTTTTAATTATTAGTTGCACGGCTAATTCCTTTAAAGCAGTCCTTTATTTGCTACATTGATGTGACTAACAAAGCTAACGCCACATTTCCAACCACGAGAGAAAGAAAAGGAACAAAGAAAGAGCTTCTCTCTCATAATGCTTTGTATTCCAGAACCACGTGATTCCTTCATGCAAAGCATATGATTCGATCGAACCTAAATCAATCTTCACTTTAAGCTCGTTTTATTAGAATAGTATAAGGTACACTATATTACAAAGAGCTTTTCACGTGACCCGCCCAAACCGGAACTCGAACGTCACGGCACTGGGGAAAAACAGATTCAACTATTAGCAACGGAAACTTAGGATTGTCGGCTCATCTCCTTGTAATGAGAGAATTAACCGCAATGAAATGACCAATCAGAGATCGGTAGTTCTCCCATAGGGCCTATGTAGAGAACTTCCATTCATTGAAAACGGCATGATAATTTTAGTAGCTCTCATCCTACCTTTAAGAAACGGATCGAACAGACACAAGTTCTCATGTTTTAAAATAATGAAAGAGATCGAGTAATCGAGTAACCTATCTGATATACAGGCTAGCTTTCAATATGTCGCAACAAACGATTGGCATTATATATAGTGTTCGGATCATGCAAATACAATCTATGAATATTCACAATCGCCCGATTAAACCACGTTTTATGTCATTAAGGGAAAGAAGCTTGCTTTAAATTAAGTCAGGTAAATTTAACAATGTGCGAAGCAAGAGGCTGAAGTTCGTAACTATACGTCTTTTGTAGGCAAGAGAACGTGGCATACAGTCTAAACTTATAGGTCGTTAGTTATAGTTTTGTGCTACGGCAACCACGTGGTGGCTGCTACTTGAGCTCCATTGGCCACTGTAACGTCCGCCTTGAAATTGTTCAGCATATGTTTGAGGTGCATTTGACATAGTGGATCCATGAGGCAAGTTAGGAAAGACAGGTCTGATATAGTTATTTCCCTGCTCATCTATGAATGTCCGTCCAAAGCTTCCGTCCCCTCGACCACGTGGACTTGATGGCATAGTAAAAGCTTCTGAGATTTTACTGTTTCTGCTCGTATGACCTCTGTTACTATGTTTATCAAATTGAAGGTCCTCATTTTCGATCTGTACTGCTAAAACGTCGTGGACATTTGATGACATTACTTGGCATAGGGATGGTTCATTGTGGCGAGAAAGTTTAGAGGGCGTGATAACTACTTCCGGTCTGGCTTTGTTATACGGTCTCGGCGATGCTTTGTGGCAGCATACAGCACAGTTGACAACGATGGAAATGATGTAGCAAGAGACGAACACGAAAGCAAAGAGAGTACCTGGCCAAGATAACCATCCATATGAGCTTTCCGTAGGTTCATCGGGCGTATGATATCCATCTGCAACGAGAAAAGAGCAGAAATATTGAGATTTAATGGCCCAAAAGTATTTTTTCCACCTGCAGCGAGGCTGAATGGGGTGATTGATAAAGTCCTAATTACTCACATAACTACTCAGTCTCAAAGTGCAAAAAATACGATTGCCTCTCTCCAGAAAGTTGATATTCAATATGACTTTTTATTCAATTAAAAACACTTTTACAATCCCCGCTCAAAATTGGGGGCCTTTAATTGTATCAATATGCAATCACGCATACAGACGTCCGCTACACCATATTCGTTTCATTTCGGTCCATTTGCGCGAAAAAGAAAAACCTGTTCCATAAATCAAATCTTGTCAGTAATTATCTAACCAAATGTCATCGTCTTTTTATATTAATATTCCTTATGAATATATATCTTTGTTGATCATTCAATTCAGTTTTGGCATGGTTTGAGTTATTCCGAGAGGTAGATTATCACACACAACACATGTACTGAATAGAATGCAAATTAACACTATGCACAGTGGAACACCTGATACCCTAATTAGCTTAGATTTCCAAGTAAAAAGGACTAGTATGAATTCCTCAAGTTTAAAGCACCTCCAACGATCATAAAGTGAGTTACAGACTTCATATAGAGGTCAGGATAATTGGTAATGACTCTTTTAATCTTTAAGATGGAGTGACCAGTTAACGATAACTGTTATAATATATGGCATATGTTTGTCGAAATATTGAGAAATTAACGGTAGCAGCATTTGGTACATTTTAGCTATGGATGGTGTAGAGGACATATATACATGTTGGTGGTGGGAGGGGATAGAGGCGAGGGGCGTGAAGCTGAGAGAGGATTTGAAAAAGGCGGAAAATTTGGTTCAAGGTGTGTGTTTCCCAAAATAAATATATATACATATATATAGTAACAAGAAAACTACGCACTGAATAAGTATAGCTATAATGCAGGATTGACAAATTTACCGTAACATATTTCCATGCTCTCATCTGATCCGTCTATGCAATTGGCCAAGCCGTCACACTCAAGTTGTGGATCAATACACATGGGATCTTCGAAACATTGAAAGCAGTTGTCTCCCTCTAAAGTGAAGAAAAGAAACAAAACCAGTTTACCGTTTGAATGGCATATTTCTTGGTAAATCACGTGGCAATGGGTATAGCCAGTCAGTGGAGCTGTATACGTGTGAATATGTTCGTGACGGTGTGTGGGTGGGTGGTTTGCGGTGGGAAGTAGGCAGGTGGTACACAATGAAGAGAAGATTATAATCCAGTGAGCTTGAAATAAGGTCGATAGTTATTAGCTATATACGTGCTTATGGGTACACGTAGCTGTATATCGGAATAGATAGCTAATTAAGAGAGAAAACAATTCTTGTTAAAATGAAAATAATATATCGAGTAATGGGTTTCTTTTCCCCGATTATAATATTTTAGTCATCAAGTTTCATTTTCGTACTGCATATATTGTCAGGGGCGGCGGAGAAACTAGGTTCAATCTGAGAAAGGAGGGGGGGGGGCAGTGATATTCAGGGGCAGTGGATATGTGACTTTGATCTGAGGGGACCCGTCCTGTGTTACCTCCAAACTTTCCGAAACAAACAACACAACATATATTTTGCATTCCTTACCACCAATGCCAGTATTTGAATATTTTTCAACCAAAGAGAACTTTTTTTTTTTAACTACATATTTTCTCAATCTTCTAACAACAGGGCCTCTTTTGTTATTAACATTTAATTTACTTTTTCAACAAAGGTGGGAGTGACTTTTTAAGTGACAAAAGGGCACTTTTAAGTAACAAAACTAACAAGGGGTACTTCTTATTTAAGAAAAGAGGCACTTTTGTGGTTTTCTGCCTAGGGAAAACCATCAACAAAAGCATTTGACCTGTTTTATTTAAGTTCGTGAAGTAGCCCTATGTAGAAATAAATGGATAAACTACCACAATCAACAT
>KN885450.1:71265-85815 GCA_000934455.1 Apostichopus parvimensis | reverse complement strand
TAGGGTGAATGAGATGGAGAGAGATGGAGAGAGAGAAGTGGAGTTCTTTCTGGAGTTTGTTACGTAGAACTTGTTATCTTGGCGACACTTTGGTATAATTCCGGACGTTTGTTTAGGAGGGATCGTTTGTCTGAGTTGATGATGGTTACTTTTTTTTCTGTGAGGCAAAGAATGTACCTCTTCGTCAGTTGCTGTAGGCTTGTGATTTGCTGGCGATCGACGAATCGTGTTGGTGTTTTTGGTGGTTGAAGGAAAGCTTGTTGTTGTCATATCTAGATTGAAAGGAGGTTCTGTTAGACTTATTTGTATCTTAGAGACGGTTTCTTTGACTTCGGCTATGTACATGATGTTAGCTGCCTGACAGTTTCCTTTTAGGGAGCATAGGTCCTTTTGTCAACAGTTGAAAGCTTCCGCTCGCTCGTGATGTTAGTGGCTGATATATGTTTTTTGTTGTGTTCTTCTTTTGTTATGTTGCCGATGTTAGGCATGCTGACCTTCACGATGTCTCTGTTGAGTATTTTGTGTAGTTTTGATTTCTTCGGGAAATGTTTGTTGATAGTTTATTCCTACTTTTTTCAGATAGCTAACGTACCATGCACCTCATTAATAAAGGTCACTTCAGACAGTTTGAAGAAACTCCTTTTTCCAGTAAAAACTACCAAGTTGATCCTACATCAGTGTTAGAAACGACTATTTTACTGAATCTATATCTCGAATAGTGTTTGATTTAGTAAGGACATTGGTGCAGAACACTCATGACTCATGTTGTTGTTTTCCTTCTTCCCTCCAATGTATTTTATTGTTTAATCTTTCGATAGTTTTCTAACTCGTAGACCATTCACAATATCTGCTTATTATAAGTGAAAATGAAGAGAGCGATTGAATAAGTTAAATATATTTTTTTATTTTTTTTTTCAGGAACTGATGCTTAGCAATTGTTATCAGTTATCAAGTGAGTGGACAGACAGTTGGTGATCGACATTGCGCTTCAGATGTTTTTCTTTTCATTTTGTTTCCGCAAACGTCAAGTCGAGTTCCTTGAAATGGAAAGATAGAGTTGACAACAGGCATATTGTACTATTGATGTCAGTTGTGTGGGTTATAGAGGGATAACTCCAGAGCTGGTACAAAGACGGTACCACTTTTGTTATTAATGCGATGAACTGACACCTCCATTTGTTGATATTAATCACGTGAGCTTTTTTTCACAGAAGAACCAGTGAACATATTTTGATTGTATATATTAACTGCTTAATTGTATACATTAACCGCTTCATCGTTTTCATTAACCGCCTATCCTGTTTCATTCCTTTCAAGAAAATTTGACATCTGTTCAGCTTGAGAGATTAAAACGATCATGTTTTTAAATTATTTGTTATCACACTGTCCTGTTTCTCTCCTATGTGGTTATGATTTGTCCTATCTCAGACAAAATTAAATTATCAAACAATTTTTGTTCTAGTTATCATTTTTTCTTCTGTATTCATGGCATGTTCTTACTTATTAAAGGACAGGACACAGAGGAGTATTAACTCGTTTATATTAATTTTGTTTATTTTGTGTGTATATATATATATATATTATTTTAAAAGGCAATGATGTGCCTGTACACTACGCGTTTATAATTGTCATTTAGAAACTAAATATCAGACAATTGACGTCATAAATCACGTAGCATGTATTTTTCCACTAAAGTTGTGAAAGGTTTTGGGTTACCATTCAATCACACCTCAAGTTGATATAACGAACATTTATAATGTCTTTTTAACATAACGACCTCTTTAATCGACATCACACCTATAAGTTAAAACCGTTAAAAAGTAATTTCCAAACAATTGTCACCCAACATGAGCAATTTGGAGCGGAACTGCTAATTGGTACAAAATACGTTTTGCTAACGGCAGTAAAGTACTGTTGTATATATTAATCGTTTAACTAAGTAGTATTCCTAGAGATTATATCGCAGTAATTGGTTTCCTGCTGATAACTCTAAGAATATTAAGTTCCCTTTTCCGCATTCGAAAATTAGACATGTTCATCACTATGTGACCTATTATTCCCTTATGTTGCATCGTTGATGTTGTTTGTTACCAAAGTTCCGAATGGATTTTAGAATAGGCCTATACTTTTACATAGCTAAGACAATACAAAATTCATGATGAAGGAAATTCGTATATGGAATAGTATTCTAAACGTGTTTATTCCAATAGAATTTATAAGAATTGGTAACTATTTACCTTAAAAAACTAATTCTACATAGTAAGTAAAATGAAAGTCAAACACAATTTGATCAAGGTGATGGGTAATTAAATAGCATTCTTCATGTCTTTTGTTTCAGTGGAATTTCTAAGAAATGTTTATTGTTTACCTTACCTATAAGGTACAGTAATGATACTCTACGTTTATGCTGTATTATGCCACCGCTGAAAACAATGCTTAGAATGAAAATGATTACATACTCTTCTTATTTATAAGTTTTGTTCTAAAGAGGTGGAAAAATAAAATTGATGTAAACCCTCATATCATTATGTTGTTTTCTTGTATAAATACCAGGATACACCGTGTCAAGAAGTCCGGAACTGACACAGACGGAAAATCAGAATATTAATGATAACAGTATCCCCACGTAAGTGAAACCATAACTAACTTGACGAAAGCAACTGCAGGTTAAAGCGTTCAAAAGGAATTATTTCACACTGCGATGTGAGATTAGGACAAACACACATTGTGACTATTTATAATGCTGGAATGTTTAGAAAGCATAGTTCAAGATAACGTAATGATTTGCATAATTTAACACAAACGATTCTCAACGACTTTTCTTGTAATTAACAAAACGTGTAATATACTAGTGATATACATGTCAGGCATAGACTTGTATAGTATATGAATGCTATAACATTATGACATTAATTCCATTTAACAATTGGGAGAGCAACAGAATATCATACAGAATGAAACGTTTTTGCTACTAGATAATTTAGTGTACCAGTATGGCTGTTATAAGGAGCTGCCAACAGAAATATATGTTGAAATCCTGTTTCTCACAACACAGACCCACGTCCAATGTGACCTTCAAAAGTCGAAGGGTAGTAAAATACAGCGATTCTGTGAGAAAAGAGGTTTGTTTAATACAAATTCTCTAAAGAAATTTATTATAAGCTTATAGCTCTCTTATTGCACAGATGTTCCTAACTTTTGCAACATGCTGTACACCAACAACAATATACACCTTTAGCACCATGCGCACTTACAAGACGTGACGACATAATTACACCAGCAACAATATACACCTTTCCTCACCATGCACCAGCTAACAGCCGAAATTTTTGTTGAAATAATGTGCTTTTTGCACACAGAGCCACATCCAATGTGACCTTTAAATACCGCAATACTGTGAGAAAAGCGGTTTTTCAATACAAATTCTCTTAAGAATCTTATTTAAAAGCGATAACTCTGTTATTTCACAGATATTGCTAACATTCGCAACATGCAGTACAACATGCACCATGACAAGCCTGGCGCTACTCACTCTTACGCAATCACAAACGTAAATTTGAAGAGTGCATTATTGTTAATTTTCTTTTAGCTCTTCCTTTTTTCTGATTACACCGGATGTGCATTTGATTGTAAACAATGTTGCACGCAAGCTAAATATTAGAAAAAAATTAGTTAAATGATATTTCAGTGGCTGAAATTTATCGTTTGACATAATCGCCGTCATTTCCTGCATCTTGTGAACAACACCACACCACATCGGTGACGAAAGCATCTAGCAACCGCAGAGTTTATTATGTCATCACATCAGTTGAGTTGTCATTTGTTATTTTGAATGTATAAATATTGTTTCCACTATGGAAATTATATTGATAAATCCTATATAAAGAGAATAAAGGTAATGTTGGCAAATCTGCTAGAAATCGTGCACATCAAAAATGATCTAATGTTAAGAAAAGGATTCTTATGCTGTGTTCACCTGACAGTGAAGAACATTTTCCTTTTCACGTTATCGCATTGTGTGCCATTAGAATATTTCTTGAAGAAACTAATCAGCTGCACATGTGGGATACAAAGCACTTGAAGAAATTATACACAGTTCACTGATTGGTACATTTTTCATTACGACAAATATTCTAACTTATCCATAAAATATTCCTGTCATGAGAACAATAAAAAAGATTCTGTGTACACCTACTGGTACTTGAAGAAGGAATAGTAAACCAAGCTATGTTCTTCTGTATTTGAAAGGCAGCTTCTGCTGCGAACTTACACATGTTCAAGATGGTTACTCATTGAACCAAAATATTACTTGATGATTATCTAATTTGTATTACTGGACTATCGTTCAAATGTAATTACCTTATGCGATTATTGTCAACAACATGACATTTATAAATATTAGAACAACAAATAGCTCTATGACTTTCCTTTTAAAATGCCTGCAACATTAAACACAATAACAAGCATAAAACACCATTGCACAAAAACGTAAGTAATGTTTTCTTACTCACCTTTCTTGCAACAATGCTCACAAAATATGAGTATGAGAAGTATTCTGCTACACTTAAGATAAATGTCACTATTGAAAAGGTGTTTCAATTCACAAAAGCCTGGTATTGTCTTTAATATCGAAAGGGTTCTGATAACGTCCAGGGTACAATTATAATCAGAGTACATCGTTACAAATCGTGGGAGACACTTCACACTCGTAATAGTTTGTGGAAATTACTAGAGACCTTGTATACATCAATACATTCTATGAAAATACTCAAAAGTAAGAAAAGTAACATCGTTGTTTCCATTGACTACATGGTGTAAAATTGCGTTTGCCAATGAACTTATTAATATAAGAGTCAAGTGTGACTTATTAACAGACAAAAAAAGGAATCTAAGTTTGTTGCTTGCTGATGAGATTATTGAAAGAAGTATATTCATAGACGAAACAAGAGTATATGAAACGTGTTGTGTTGTATTGCTTCGACGTTGTAATTAACGCTAATCTAACAACCTGTGAAAAAAAATCACCAAGTCGACACTTCTGTTGATTGATGTAGAATGAAAAACACAGAACATTGTTTTTGAAAATAATAAAGGACTAATTCTGGAATAAATTTATAATTTAACTGATCAAATTAGTCACATATAAGTATGTTTTGCATGCTTTGAAGATTCTTTAGTCTTCCAAATAATACATATAAATGAAAATAGTATAGATTTTCTATTGTCGTAACGTGTTTGCTTACATCCAAATGTCTTTCTACAACTGCAACATCAAATTCCACTCCGCATTAAATTAGGTAACGAAACTTTAAACGAATCGTGTACTCTTTTTCGTGTATCTGGCTACTCCGTTTAACTCCCTTTATAAATATAAATCGACATTTTGTAGCCAATAATGATTAGTGGGTCTTTTTATTGAAGGAATGTTCGTCAAAATTGCCCGAATTGGAAACTACTGCTGTTTGACTAGAGGCTATGCAAAATTCGAATTTCGTACTGTCTGACAAGGAGATCAATTCTAGTAGGAGAAACAAGGTCTTTATATTTTTACATTTCAGAGGAAAGTAAGGGAGTTGAATTATATTGAGATTGATCACGAAGGTAGCAAGAATTGTTCTCATGGTATCAATAAAAGTGACAACGTGTGCGAGTATGCTACTGTTGTTGAGACTACGCCTTCAAATGTCGCTTCCGAGAGAGAATTGAATGTCTGTGTATGAACAAAGTGTAAAAAAGTTTTGATCTATCAAGAAGATTCCAACCAGTGCAGCAAAACTCAGGAGAACGTGTTCTCGTGTGTGCTACCAGCTGACGATGCATTTCAATTTGACCAAAGTATTTTTCATATCCTAGTTTTTGAGGATTTTTGTCTCAGGAAACTTAGACAAATTCTTTTGGTGTTCCTTTTTAATATCTTGTACGTTGGCGTTACCGTTTTTTTCTTTAAATATTTCAGTTAGTTAAGATAGTTAGTTATAATTTGATATATATTCTTACAGTACATACATATATAAAATATCGACGCTCTGAATAGTAACGATAATAACCCAGATAACGCATCAACTAGTGAATTTAAATCCAGTGCACTGTGCAAGAAAGAACGATCTACTGGGACTTTAGTTACCCTTTAAACAGAAACCTACGTTACATTTTTATCTAGATGACCGACGATGGACATGCATACAATTCTTCAGTAAAAGTTAGGCTCGGCAATATTATGACGGCGGTCGTGGACCCAAAATGCATTTTTTAAGTGGACAACGGGAGAGTTCAGTTTTCATAATTGTTGGATGTTTTTGTTGTAATAGGTATAACCTTAAAAAACTTAGTAGGTGGTGATATATATTTATGGAAGATAAATGTGTGTACCCTTTTCCAACAAAGCATAAAGCAATATGCAAATGTTAACGCTTGGCTAGAACATCGTATTAACCAATGTTTAAGAAGAATTGAGACCGGATCTTACATTGTGACACTCCAGGTAAACAATAGTATTAAAAGTTTAAACTTCCTGGTAATCGTTGGTATTACATAGTAATCAGGGGCGTAGCCGGAAGGAGGGACAGAGGTGTCTGAAGGGTTAAAAAATAACTAGAGACGAAAAAGGGACTGAAAGAAAAGTAGTTGTGAAAAGATAATAACTGATTATGGTTTATAAAAGGAAATACTACCTTTTTTACAACACCGATACAGTGGCAGATTTACGGGGTACAAGAGGCGCGCCCTCTGTCGGTCCTGGTCTTCATTTTTACACAAATGTGCTTAAGAAAATGCGTTACGTAATATAGTAATTACACGTATTATCTCTTCTTCCTCCAATTACTATTAACAATATTTAAAATATGCGATTAAATGTAAAGGTACACTTAAATATAGTCTAAATATGCCTCGCAACGCAACATTCGACGTCTAAAGTTAATTTTCTATGGGAAAGGAATATACCATAAATGCAGTTAACCTGAAACCCATATTGTTTCCATATTTGTGTCTTTGATATGCTTATCAGTGAATAACTTCACTAAACTTTAGCTAATCTAGGCAGATAGTACTGTGAGGCTGTTCACCATTTCACCATTTCACCATGTAACCTATTAATGGATGATATGCTTGACTTGCTTTTGTTTTATATTATATATTTGGAACACATACCCACTGTAGAACTGAATAAAACATTTGTGTGGGTTACTGAAATACCATAACTATAAAAAAGTGGCACTTGTTTAACATTTACGAAATAGATTTACAAGTTAAAATTATAAGCTTTTTTCATATCCTTAATATTAACTTCGTAGTAAGGTAATAATTCATGTTCTACATATAAATATCTGTAATACATACACTTGCGTGAGAAACCTGGCAATATTAATGTATTATCTAAATTCAAGGTAACATATTTTATATACTCAGTATGAACTGGTAAAGTTTTTTAACGAGGTGATTTAGAGAATTGAATGCTGACTTAGATATTTATATCTTAAACAGCAGGTTTAAATAATATGTTGATCAATAGACAGTTTTTATCGGAATATGCCGCTATGTAAAAAATAAAACAAACTATTGTTCAATATTTTTCAATATCAAAATGCTTTTCAAACTGACATGCGTTTTTATTCTGCAAGGATTAATAACAGTATGTGTTTTTGTATAAATAATTGACATGTTTATAGAGAAAGCTCAATGTAAGAGGGGATTTCCTACAGTACGGTATTAAAGAGTTTACACATTTTCTATTGTTATTGAAAACCATTTTAAGTGCTTGTTTATTTTAAATTATGTTTAACAAACGAGCGACCGATTCTCTGAATCCTTATACTCTGATTAGCTTTCGAAAGTACTTATCACACTCTAGATATGAGCACAGCTAAAAAATGTACAGGGGATTAAATAAAACATATAAAAGTTTGTCATACAAAAGTATTTTGTTGAGCTACAAGTTATTTATATCGAAATTGCTCCCCAGATGTTAAAATAAGCACACCATCATACACACGATACACGACGACACTTGACTGCTTGTCTAGTGTTATAAGCATTAGGCACGTTCTGTGACCTAGCTCAAAATCATTCAAAATACTGCATGAGCTATTCCAAAACGATTATTGTTCTCGATTCGAGGCACACGCTAGTCGCCGAGCTGAACGAAAAACCCAACAATGTCCTTTAACATTGGAGAAACTGAAGCAAACATTGCCATCACGTTATCAGAATTCGACAAATAGGACACAGTGCTGGCCTTGCAACAGATCAATTGGATCCTGAGATAACCAAGTTTAAATTAGTGTAAAAGTAAGTGGGCCTGACGTTTTGATCCAGGATCTTCTTCAGAGGCTGAATGATAAGTAACAGTAACAGCAGGGACAAATAAAAGCATAGAATACAGACAGGTTTATGAGCTGGGTGAACACAAAAGAGATGTAAGAGGATTAGTAGACAAGGGAAGGAGAGAAGAAAGAAACCAACAGGAGGGAGAGGAGAGTTTTTAGATTTAAGATTCGTCTGAAACTGACTCTCGGCCATTCAAAGTTAACCACTTTGCCTCATAATAATATACAGGCAACACGGAATGTAATCTAGTATACTAACACTCCACAACACAAACCTTGTAGTTAAATAACTATTTCCTACCACCAGGCACACCATGATTATACTAAACGGTACAAAGAATGACGTCTGATTACTCCCTACAACATATATGGGTAGTCACATACTGCACATATATCCACACACCCGAACATTTCAAGTGACTTGCTTTACATTTGGTAACAAACCAAACTCACGGGAAACGAGAGACGATATTAGATGCGATTAAAGATAGAAAATATACCCAAACTAACTGTGGATAATATCAATCTTCTAAAATTCGATGCTAATACTGATGAAGATTCTCTTTAACGAACTCATGTGAGAATAAGTCAGTTTAACTTGTTTAAAGGTTCAACAGTGAGGGGGCGGGGGGTGTTAGAAAAATCTAGGCTTACTATCTGTTCCGCCAAAAGAAGATGAAAGTATTCAGCTCAATACAGGCAAGTTAAACATTTATTCATTGGTAACTTATGAAAGGAACGGTTACATTTATGACTAAGAGTGACTCAATTTAACCAAAACTTAAAATGTGCGACTAGTGAAACGGGAGCGCTAATTGTACACATGTCAAAAATATTAAAAAAATACATTATTTTTCAGATTTTATTGAGGTTGCAATCGAGAGGGCAAAATGTAGTTTTCTGACTATTATCGTTTATTTTCTGATGAAGTCGTTAACATTATGCCAATTCCACACTTGAATGTAAATTGTAATAACTCAACTAAAATAACTCCTTTCTCTCCGAATACCCTGGATCACATGCCACATCATTTGGCATTGTCAAAAATGTGATGCGATGTGAACATGTCATAAGACGCTTTAACATTCTTTCTGTGCTATGGAGCATCTTGTTGCATCCGACGAACTGACTAAATGAACGATTTAATAGGCTAAGTAGAATATTAACTTCAATTGACGAACCTCAGATGTTTCAAATTTAATTCCTACAACAAAAGAGATACAACCTAGTCACGACATGTCAACATTAATATTAGAGCTTTAGACACCCTTGAAGTATGTATAGTGAGAAGGGAGATCAACCCTCAGAAATCCATTTCTTATAAATGCACAATAACCACCGTGATTTATCACTAATCGCAGGAATGGTTATGACGTACCTCAATGTGTTTTCTTCTTCTAATCTGACTGAACTACTATTAGTCTCTTGCTTTAATTTGTTTTCTCTCACAGGTATACATTATGGAACACAAACTTTTACACAAAGGTAGAATAGAAACCTTTTAAACTGCATTTCCCCTTTATGGCTAATGACTTTCTTCTAATAAGTCACTGTTAGTTACGTAAAACAACAATTTTGATACCTCTTATGAACCATGACAGCTGTTCATTTACTTCAGTCATAAGGTAATAATTGATTAGGTAATGGACATCCAATTTCAAATTTACTGTATTCAGTTTCATACTCTCAAAATTTAAACAGAATAGAGATTATCTGTCGACTAACCAGATTTTGTTCTGCAATGAAAAGAATTCCTTATTACACATCGTTTGAAAACCTGATTCGTATTTAAAACTGATGTCACATATGCCACATCTCTTTTCAGTACATCAATGATTACCTTGGCATCACATTATTCGTTAGTTGTATCAGGGGGATGAGAGCGATTGGGAAATCCCTTCTCTTCATATATCACGATCTTTTAATGTTTGTTAATGATTTTCATGTACAAATCATGTGATTAACAAGTACTTTCATTGCCCCCGAAACAGTAAGTATGTCAGCCCTTCCTAGGTATGTTGAAGCTTTCATTATCTAGAAAATCTTTAGACAATGGTACAGTATGACCAATACTTTAAAGGTGATGCGTTTATGCTACAATATTTATCACTACTTTGGCTTTTATATTAAAACGACTGAAAATCAACTCTACAGTATCATATATCACAGCTTTTCACTAGTTTTAATTAGTTAGCATTCATTTCTACCTATGTGCAATAATTTCCTGCATTTTCATTTAAACTGTGAATACATTTCTGGAAATGAAATATTAAAAGACCATCCGAGATGGCACTGACTGTGACGCCTCGCAGTTCTTACTTCTAAATTGTTTAAAAGTTATGCCGGATGACGATACTAGTCATTTCGGGGTGTAATCGCTCAATGCAGTTTTTAACTGAAACATTTAACTCGGTATTTTGCTGTTTTTCTATCTTAAGCACCTACCAGGTTCCATTAATAGGCTAATTAAAAGAATTATGTGACATAGACAAATATATGTTTACAAATGATCTATCCATAAATGAGGACTGCTAAAAAACATATATCTTGGCACATAAATCAGTAGAGCTCGATTTCTCGTCTTTATAATACAGACATAACACAATCTTGATTAATTAAAGCAAATCTAAACCAGTAGTTCGAGAGCACAGCATACTGCAACGTATGATTTTTGTTTGTTTCATTGTATGCGGTTGTAGTACTTTGACCAAGTGTAATAATGAATATTTGCATTTGCGATATTGAACACTGGCAATAAACAGGTATATACCACTCGCAATGGTAACTACACAAAATGTTGACTGAAACCTTTGGGGACCACGGAAACTACCTGCATGTACGGACACGACATATGACATATTAAGTATTACATGACATATGAAATATTTTGTGCTTTCAATTTAGTTGTGAAATGATGAAAAACTTATATTAACTTCACAGAAAACATATCCTCGTCATTTCCATGCTTGACGAGGCTATAACTGGTCAAGCAAACTCGTCATGGAGATATCGCTAACGGAAATGGAGTTTCCTAGTCAGCGAAACTTGTCATGCTCCTTTTCAAACTCGTCATCACCCTTATTGATTAGTTTATGGCGCATGAGAAGTTTCAAATCCACAGCTGACAAGTTATCATGATCATCAGCATACTTTGACGAGTTTACTAATTATTGCTAAACGAGTCATGGAAACTCCTCCGGCAAACTCCTCAAACAAACTTGTCACGTCCAGCTCACAGACTTGAATACGTCTAGTCTGTGGTCCAGCTAGCTAGCCACAAAGCAACGGGTCAACGGCCAAAACAGCCCTCCCCACATTCCAGTGCCAACAACGGGAACACATACATTTACAATGCATTGATACCAAAAATTAATTGATTAGTCATTTGTTTGTATATTAAGATGATGAGGGGTTGAACAGGAGAAAAGAGCATAACGTTTACTTTAATATTATAACATTACTGTTAACTCTAACCCAGTGCCCTATTCACGTTCCATTTTTACCAAGATATTTACGTCGAAATTACGACAATAATATACATCATATTTTAGGAAAAAAATGTATTTGCGTCATATCTGCATATGATAGCGTAATTTTATTTCGTGGACTATCTGAGGGCAACATCGAATGAAAAAATGAACACATTATGATGAAACATATGATATTTGGAAAACACTCCATTGAGCGAATTGTTAATAAATTGCTGTATTCGAAACACGGGTTTCCGTCATGATATAATACTATACTTGATATCAGACGCAATAATAACAAGTTCCGTTTGCGCGCAAGAATACTGGGAATAAAATATAGTGCCTTTCGCTTCGCGGTCGTACGTTCGATTCGGTCCTGGCGCCAAAAGCAACTGACAACATTAGTGACAGGCTAGCTAGACGTACACTGTACGCTTACATGTACTGTACTATACTGTACACATTATTATTGTGAGAGGGTTGTATACTTAGTGCTGTGCATCGGTGGTACGCGCAGATTTAGGTTCTTGTCAATGATAAACAATTGACGTCACGATTCCGGATCAGACCGGTTAGGCTGAGGCAGCCGTCCAGCGTTGCATGTCGACTTATGATTGGTCTGATGTTGTAAACCTTATCTACAAATACATATGTATATGTTATTTGACCAATGTCAAGTTCATGTCATAGGGCATGTGATACTATTAGCCAATGGTATGTCTAGGCCGGCTGTACGTAGTACTACTACTACTGTATACTACTGCATGCATGATGCAGGGAGCTGTTAGAGTAGCAGCTCCCTGATTTACAAATTAAACTTCCAAAGCTTCGGACAAGTTACTGAATGAATACTGGATTACTGGCTTTCCGCTCCCGTCTTCGACATAGGCCTAGGCCATAAAATGGAGGCTGGGAGGATCACAGAGGGGATCAAGTGAGTATTTAAAAGTCATGTTTACCTTTCTGACAAGCCTAAATTCACATTTTCAATTTTACAAACCTAGCCAGTCGCCTGACGTTAGGCCTAGCCTAATAATACTTAGGCCCTAGGCTAACGTTAGTCTCAACGTTACTCGCTAGGCATATGGCTAGGCCTAGGGTAAGGTGCGCAGTATTCAACCGCCGCCCAGTATCCGACCACCTATTGTTAATTTGCCAATTTATCCAAGATGGAGTGATGCTTTTCGTTTAAATTCCCATGGTGTGATCAAGAACAGGTTGGTATCAACTGTCATACCCACCAAACCACAATTCAAAATTAGTCAGTTGGGCGAAGATATTGATGAATTGGTTGGGTTAATATTCAGAATATTTTACAAAACAGGGTTTCTTAAAAGTACAGTTAGGCCTAGGCTAGCCTAGGCCAAGTAAAAAAAAAAAAAATGTTGATTCATGGATTCGGTGTGACGTCAGTGCGTGTACGCACAGTGGCCTAACATTATTTGTTACACACTGAGGAGTTTATCCAAGAGTTTTACAATCGAATTACTCGTTTTTGGAGGCGCGCGTGTTGCAAATTCTTAACATGTTCAGAAAATGCCCATAAAATAATTTCAGTTTATATGCCAGCTGGAAGAAAACGATGTATAAAACTGGTCGCAAAGTTCGATTCAGGATGTCTCATTGACTTTGTACAGGGCTCAGCTGATTTTACCACCCACTGACGTAGTTGCGTGATATTTCGCTATTGTGACGCGTGGAGTACGCGCGTATCTCGGATCCATGAATCGTCCGGGATTTTCAGAAAAATCGAGCATGAGGGGTCTTTTTATTTTTTAGGCCTAGCCTAGGGTAAGCAGCATTGTTACGAATGCAGGATTCTGCGTCCAGGACGCAATGTTTTGGCCAGGGACGCAAACTCTTCAAATTGCTTGCGTCCCGGGGACGAAAACTTTTTTTGAGAAAAAACCCCAAGTATACACACTCACAACTAGGTCAACGGAAAACACAACAAAACACATTTTGAATGAACATCTTTCATTATTTCTTTTCAAAAAACCACAACTTCTTCTTACAAGAACCAAAAGTTCTCCTACTCCTACAGATCATTGAATTTGTTTGAAAATAAATATATCATAACAATCAACCGCAAGGTTCAGGGTTAACAACACCCCGTTACAGAGATTTTCATGCTAAAAATAGACAATGATGCTTTTCCAACATTCCCGTGATTTGATTGGTTAATAGTCCCTATCCATTGTCTGTGATAATTCTTGCACCTGTAGTGCTCAATGAACACGGAGTATGTTGTTTAACAACAATTACTTGCAAAGTCACTTTCCATGTGTAGAGGTTTGCGGTATAGGCTATCATGTGTGTGCTTTCCAATATCATAACGTTAGGCCTTGTCACGTACAGTACGTATACATACCTTCTGACAACGAAGAGGCACTTGCATATTTTCTTAGACTATCACGTAATATTTGAAATATTGTTTTGATCAGAAAATGTTAATGAGTGGAGACAATCTATGAATTTTGTGGGAAGCTAACATCTCTGATCCTGAACAGGATATTTCAGCTCACAGTATGTTTCTTCTCTCTGCATTAAGAGTTGCTAATGTAACATGTGCATTCTTACCATCAGTAGTTTCTGTTGCCAAAAATTTTCGCGGTCCAATTAACCACGTGCTTCAGTAAATGTTATTTTGGCGCAACATTCGTGTGTAAACTACTGTACTTTAGGACATTAAACTTATTTTTTTTTAAATCTACATGCGTAAAAAGCTATTCACATAGACCTACTGTAATTTTCGT
>KN885450.1:54730-71215 GCA_000934455.1 Apostichopus parvimensis | reverse complement strand
CCCCCAGATGATGAGGACAGATTGTCTAGCATGTCTAGAGAGTTACAGGCATTAAGGGAGAGATCACTAGCAACTGGAAACTATGAAGAAGGCAACGTAGGACAAGGTAACTTACATGTTATTTGGGACAATACTATTGGTTATGCTTCCAGAGGTGGGTCTGGTCCTTGGTGGGTCATTCTGTTGTCTTGCTTTCAGAGGTGGGTTTGGTCCTTGGTGGGTCATTCTGGTGTCCTGCTTTCAGAGGTGGGTCTGGTCCTTGGTGGGTCATTCTGTTGTCCTACTTTCAGATGTGGGTCTGGTCCTTGGTGGGTCATTCTGTTGTCCTGCTTCCAGAGGTGGGTTTGGTCCTTGGTGGGTCATTCTGGTGTCCTGCTTTCAGAGGTGGGTCTGGTCCTTGGTGAGTCATTCTGTTGTCCTACTTTCAGAGGTGGGTCTGGTCCTTGGTGGATCATTCTGTTGTCCTGCTTTCAGAGGTGGGTCTGGTCCTTGGTGGGTTATTCTGTTGTCTTACAACCAGAAGTGGGTTTGATCCTAGTTGGACTTCCCGTCATACTGCTTCCAGAGGTGGGTTTGGTCCTTGGTGGTCTCCTTCCCAGAGGTGGGTTAATTTTGTCTTCAGTGGGTGGCTCTGTTATATTGGTCACCTAGGTAGCTGTGGTTCCCTGTTGATTCTCAGGACTGTGAGTAGTTTTGGTTTCTTGTTCTCCAACTGATCTGTTTGATCCTCTGTGGGCCATTCATGTGGCATTGTTTACAGAAGTGTGAGTTTTCTGTGGGATATCCTATTGAATATATGGAACACTAAACTACTTAGATGAGTACCTTTGTAACATTTCTTCCATGCTTGTCTCATGGAAATATTACCACCACACTTCCATGCTTCTTGTCTCAGTCAGTCTTCAATTTGCTGTTGTCTGCAACCAATAAAGTCAAATGTAGGGCTGTCAAGTTGAAAGTATTTACAAAAAATGATGAGTGACTTCTTGTAAGCTCCTGTTCGTGGCAGGTGTGTATCAAGTGAAGCAGAGCATTAGAAGTGAAGATGATTAGATGTGTGTAGGAATCTATCAGCTCTTCTGTCAGGCTGATGTTGGGGTCTACTGTTTTTAAAAACTAAAAGTTCACCCACATAAATCTTTATTCAGATTACTTTGGTTAGACTTAGAAGAGTAGTAAATATGAACCACATTTTGACCTAGAATTGCAACTTCTTAGAATAATTGGAAGATTTCAAGGCTTGAATTTCCAGAGACAATTATGTCATGGCTCCATCATTCCTTAGTTACTCTGGTCTGCACTATTTAACTATCAGAATAAATGTTATTATCCTTGAGGGAACTCATGTTTGGAAGCTGAAGAGAATGAGTGATAAGAACTTCATTCCCTGTTTCTGGCAGAGAGCAAAATGTTTCCAGGATCTCCTTTAAATTTAATTACAGACACCTGCAATGTGTCTTTAATTTCATTTTGGATCCAAAGGAGGATGTTGTTTAGACATGATGCGGTTGAGGCATACTATAGAGAAGAAGCAGTACACTGTGTACATCTCTGTGTACATCTCTGTGTACACTGTGTACATCATTAAGTTATTACAGAATTTGAAATATTTTCACATATTCATAAGATTAGAGCCAACAGATGCTGAACAGCACTTAAAGCAACACTAGCATATAGCTTTCATTTCTTTTCAAGTTTGCCACCACGCTCATTGAAAAGTTGTCAAGAGTATTTTTCATGACAAATAATTACAACTACCACAATATATTTAATTAGCAAGGAAGATGTGATTGGGTGCAAAAGAAATGGTTGTATTTAACCTATTGTCACAGTCTTCTGAAAGTAACAATAAAATGCAAACCCTGATATGTAGCTTCCTTTCATGTTGTATTCTCCAAAATATGTTTCAAGCTATTTTATAAATGTTTTTTTTTTTTTTACAAATATCAGGTTAAGATAAGTCATTTTTTGCTGCATATTTTAGCTAATGTGTTGCTGTGGAGGTCAAAGGTGATTTTGTGTCAACATTGGTCAAAAGTATGATACTTAGTCGTATTCTTCGGCATACCTTACTTGCAGTTCATACTTGTTGTGTAGATACCATTAGTAGGTGAAAGACTCTTGCCGATCAGTTTTAGTAATAAGAACATTCTAAACTCTTAGAATTCTTGTATCTTATGGCTTATTCTTCATAATTGGCAAGGATTCACTGAGGCATTTGGCTTCCTAGTTGGAATAAGTTTATTGTGCAAGAATTTGTGATGCCATACATGGGTAATACATCAACCTGTCTTTGTTTCTTAATGTCCATTACTGATCAGACCGCACCCCGAACATTGAAATCACTATTGTTGATGATATTAATTAATAACATCCTGTCACACAGTTGAACTACTTGCCAAGGTTACACAATCGTTTCAGTTTAAAAGTAAAACAAAAGCAGTTATTGGTTGAGTCCACGGGTGGTGATTTGGAAGATACGTCCAATGCAATCACACAAATAATGTGAGTTAATTGCAATAGTTTGTGTCTCAACAACAGAAAAAGCTTACGAAGCTGAGAGTTGGATTAATGTGCTTTGTTTTACAAGCTGTACTTGGCTTCCTGGTTTACCTGTCTTCTCAAAACTGGTTACTTTGTTGTCCCTATAAATGTGTTAAATACTAACACACTGGACAATAGTATTTGTTGCCCTCTACAGGGCCTTTTGCATTTGCAAAATAATTAATTGGACTGTGTTCACATTTTGGCAGTTGCAAGCAATGTTCAGTAGAACTATTCAGCCATCAGCATATATGCAGTGTGTAAGTAACATCTTGAAGTTGCTTTTTAAGGGTTGGAGGCCCAATGTAACTTTGCCTGTGTAGTCTCTGACACTCAGATTGACTTCATCAGACTAGAAGTGTAATGGAAGAAAGTGTTAAAAAACATGTAGCAGTTTTATTGAGATATGTATCATGCAAGATAACTGGTAAATCTTGGAGAAACTCGCCTACATTTTAAAAAGGGTAAGGGACTTGGGCAAGGAGTAAAAACCACTTTAATGTGAATTTCAAGACACAAACTATAGCATAATCACTCTACAAGTACACAGTTGAAAAGCAGATGATGTACATATTCACACAGATCAGCATCAGAACACATCAAACATGTATGTTATTTAATTACATTGTTAGTACTGTAATATATGTAATATTATTACACACAGCACCAGTACTCATCAAATTTATCTATGAGCTACTGTACAGTAGTAGAACATTGTTGGTAATATGTAATATTATAACACACAACATCAGTTCTCATCAAACTTATCTATGAGCTACAGTAGTAGTACATTGTTATGTAACATAACACTCAGCATCAGTACTCATCAAACATGTATGTTATTCAATTACATTGTTAGTACTGTAATATATGTAATATTATAACACACAGCATTAGTACTCATCAAATTTATCTATGAGCTACTGTACAGTAGTAGAACATTGTTGGTAATATGTAATATTATAACACACAGCATTAGTACTCATCAAACTTACCTATGAGCTAGTACTACATTGCTAGTAATATGCATTATCACATATTCAGTATTCATCAAGCATGTGTATATATGCTATGACATTTCATTGCTATAGTAATACGTTATACATCACACAGATCAGCAGTACACTCATCACACATGGATGTATAGATAATCTGACTGACAATGCTAGTAATTTGTAGTATCACACGCATCAGTGTCAGTACTAATCAAGCATCTGCGTAATAATAAAATCCACGCTCCAATCTGTGGCATGCTATGAGTAACTCTGCTTATTCATGATTACTAGTAGTATGAACTGAAACCCCCGCTATATATGGAAAGCTAACACTGACTCCTGCCTATATGTTTTGTGTGTTGAATTTATTCATTGAATAAGTAAGGAACAGCATCTTCTGTTGTCTGTGGTGTTCAAGAGCAGTCATCTAAATAGAATAAGTATTTTTTTTTGGCAGCTGTGCGTTTTTAATGTAGACCTTCAATAGGCTCCTAGGGTGATTAATCCTTAAAAATACAGAGTTTTGGCCAAGTTTCCTAAACCTTCCTTGGAAAAGATGACTTATATTAGCTGTTGAATTGTTAATGTATCTTTCTGTATGTCAGTGATGTAGGGTTGTTCTCATGTAGAACCCTAGAGATTCATTGAGTGTTTGAATTTGAATGTGTAGAAGTATTCCTACCCAAACCAGCCTCACTCATCTCATTTGCATTTGACAGGTCTGAATCAAACATCCTCAGATGAGATCTCTCTGAGAATCATGTATACTCTTCAAACACATTGCATCTGAGCCTAGCAATACTGTAATTCAAATAGGTACACTGTAAGTAACTATGGTAATATAGAAAGAAGGAGGATACGTGTTACAGACTTACCATTTGCCAGTTAAAACAAACAAAATGGCATATTACTGCCAGTAGGCATTAAGAACATCTATAGATGTGATCTTTTGTAGAGTGCTCTATCAAATACATAGTAATAATAATAATAATAGACATTATATTCTGTTAATAATTGCCAGTCCAAGAATTACCAACATTTCCCTACCTACAGTACTGAAGATAATCCTTTATAACTGCTTAATACAAGCAAATATTATCGCACTGCAATCAAAACTGTACAGTAACGATATGTGTGGTAATCTAGGAAAATGCCAGTGAAAACAGGATTTTAACTAGTAGAATGTTGAAACTCTTGCATATGTTAGCAAGTAGCTAATATTGTGAAACTCTAGTCCAGCTAGTTAGTTGGTGTTATACCTGATGAAGCTTTTCGTTTTACAGTAGGAAACACTTCAGTAAGTCATTAAATTTGATTACACAGTTCTTAACAGGTTTGTTCTCTAAATACAGTCAGTTTGATGAACCTATCAGAATAGATGAAAAGTGATAACAAATCTGATAGAGTAGTCTTATCTTATCATGCAAAGACTGTATAATCTGGTGTATAGCTTCACTGTATGTCCCAACAACAAAGATGATTATTTTGATATTAAGGTCAGTGTAACGTAAGGCTTCACTGTTTGTCTTCTTGGCTGGTCAATGATGCTTCATTGTCCGATGAAACATTCAGCCTTCTGAGCCCACTGGGCAACCCTTGAACATTCACACTGTTTACAAGATATTTAACAGGTGTATTGCATTACTTCTTCAGTCACAGGCTATTCTATAATAATGTCAAATAACCCTTTTTCATTGGCCCTTACTTCCCTTTGATGGAGTTATGTTGTCAATATTACTATATATTCTCAAAAATCATCCGTTTATTTGTGTATTTGTATGATTCTTTTCTCCTTCTGTATGATTTTGATTTAATTTTATTTACCTTTGTTGTTTATGCTGCATGGCAGGAACTCCAGGTATAAATTTCACCATTTTATTTTTGATGATTTCTCTCCGTTTGTCTTGCACCCATCATTTTCTTCCTTCATACATACATTTGCATATAGTCAATTGACTAATGAGACAATATACAGGTTAAGGATTTAATCTAAATGCAGTTTGCTTGTGAATATGTAGATGCTGTTGAACATACCTCTGATAGGCTGACCAAAGGGAGGTTATCCAATCTGTAATGGCCTTAGAATAGCTATTACTGTAGGTGCTATTGTAAGTGCTATGTAGGCACTACTAAAAGTGCTATGTAGGTGCTACTGTAGGTGCTATGTAGGTGCTGCTATAGATGCTAAATTGTAAGTGTTATGTAGGACTGTAGGTGCTACTTTAGGTGCTCTGTAGGTGCTTTTGTAAGTGCTGTGCGGGTGCTGCTGTAGATGCTAATGTGAGTGGTTTGTAGGTGCTATGTAGGGGTACTATACAGTAGATGCTATTGTAAGTGCTACTTTGGGTGCTATGTAGGTGCTACTTTAGAGGCTATTGTAAGTGCTATGTAGTTGCCAAATAGAGGGCAATATTTAGTGGTCTCATCTCAAGTATGGACTATTGCATGAAATTTAGGGCAGTGGTTAGTACTTTCTTCTATCTTTCTTAGCATGTTTACAAATTGTCAAGACTTTTCCATCACATTCCTTCGTTTGTTTTCAATATCTGCAGCTTTACCAAGTTTTTACTTTAATATTTGAAAGGTATCTAGTTTGTTATCACTAAGACAGCTTCATTGTCATTCGTGTTCTCAATGAAATGTCAGTATAATTTCCAATGGACCTTATAACCAGTTGTATTCAGTGGTGCGTGTTTTATGCTTCTATCAGTGATCCTAACCTTATCCCTGAAAGTTGCAGTAACTTCATCCACATGAGTTAAGCACTGTAATGGCAATTAAAATGTGCTTGGGACTCTTCCTTTGTAGCTGACAAATAGGACTTGTGCAGCTTGTTTCTAGTCCATCCTCTTCATATTAATTCTACATAGCTGTTACTGAGTGTCTTATCTTACAAAAGGACAAAGCTGAACTGTATTCATGATTATTACCAAAGTGCTGTTAGATTTTAATAGCTTTTAATGAATAAGTTTGGTATGTGAAGTATGTAGATCTAAAGATTCCCATTAACGTGTGACCATCTACCAATGATAATAATTGACATCTACACATGACACCTGCATCTAATTTGTTCCTCACATAACTATCAACTGTGACACTCACTGCCCCATGTATGTGACCTGCTAACCCAAGCCCTACTACAAACAGGTGTATATTTGCAGGATTTTCAGAATTCTTTAAAGGGTTTAACTTATGGTGGCTTTGTTGCATGATCTGTGCAGGGTTTTCTCTTCATATTCCTGCTCCTATCCCATACCTCACCTTTTCTGGTTTCTTGCTTACAGTTGGCAACTTAATTTTGATTTGTTAGTTGAGGAAGATATTGATACCATTGACAGAACTGCAGAAATATATAATGATTTATAATTAAAGGTTTCTTTGAGAGTTGGTCAGTCTCCTGTTTCGTCTAGTTACCTACATCAGCTGTGATATGATCTGCTTGGATGCTGGCTTCGTAGTCTCTTAACATTGTAATGCTCTTACTGAAACATAAGAATTAGTATCCAGTATAGAGATCTTTTGAGGACGATGTAATATTTCTCAGTGGGCAGGCTGGTATAGGACAGATACCATTTACCTCATGTGGTGTAAGTCAGCATAGCCTCCATTATTAGACCCGGGATAGTGAATGCATGGACATTGATTGGTGTCCTGAACTCCTGGTACACCCTACTGGTTGCTTGGCATTGATTGACTGGCACTGCTTAAAATCCTTATATTGCAATCTATTTGATTTGCTGACACATGAGTTTTTATTTCATCAGACTTGTGGTTTAATTCTAAATGCTTCCAGGTGTGGATATTAATCCCAGATGAAATTTTATATGGTCCAAAAATGTGAAAATCTAGCAAATAGAAATTAAAAAACTTTAAAGGTATTGTGAAATTATTATTTGACTTGTCTAATGATACATGATAAGGTGATACTTTGATGAAATGGTCAAGACCACCATAGCTCCCCGTTAGCTAATATACAATTCAACATATATTTAAATTTAATGTCAAAACCTTCACTTCTTTAAATATCTTACAGTTCCTTTTTTAAGGCTGGTTCGCTGTCTTTAGCTTTATTTTGACAATTGAACGGTCTCTACTGACCTTAATTTTAGAAGAATCAAGCCTCCATCTGTTGGTAACACGACTTGGTTCTGTTTTCTGTAGACTTGTTAACATACAAAATGGGTTTAATCATGGATATATACAGTGCACTCAAGTACAAGCTGATTTATATTTTGTTGCATTCATGTAGTAAATTTATATAATAATACCTTAACACTTTTAACCTTTCAAAACAAATTTCAACACTTAGCCCAGGCTTTCATTACAAATGTACCTGGACTTTACCTAATTTGCATAAATAAGAATCGGGCAGAGCTGTTATTGTCATTACCTGTTAATGCAGATGATCAGTTGCGCTGTTGTGTGGCATAAGTAGATGCTTCATAGGGTTTGTACAGGACATTATTACAGTCTTTATCAGTGAATTTGATTGGGAGTGGAGTAATACTGTGGAAATATAAATCAACCATAATTAACCAAGGATTGAACTCATAAATTTATTTTTTTCTATTTTCCAACTATCTCCTACCTTTTTTTAATTAAATTCACTGATTCTCAAGATATTGTTTATCCAGCCACTCACTTACGCATGGTTACACACAGGATCTGTTTCTCCACTTTCACATTTACTGTACACTATATAGTGTTATTATTGCTATTATTATCATTATAATTATTGCCTCTTCACACACTTTCTACTTTGGTCAGCTTTAAAAGAGATGGATCTAGCCCAGCTGAATGAACTGTTGGAAGAATTGGATAACACCTTCAGAGAGTTTTCTGAAATTTTGGTCCAGCAGCTGGCTTTACGAGAGGAGATGGAGGACGAGAAGGAGATGAAGAACATGTTTATTGCCTCTCTCCTCAGCGTACAAAATAAAATAAAGGGCAAAAATGGCAAAGGCAAAGGAAAGGGTGATGGCAGTAGTCCTGGAGGATTAGCTGGACTAGGACTCATCAGCAGAATCAAGGGCAAGAATGGATTGGTGGAACCTGGCTATGTAAGTATGAATAGAAGGGGGGAGGGAGGGGATGGAGGGGAGGGAGGGAGGAGGGACAGGGTCACTAAAAGGGCAAGGATGGATTGGTGGAACCTGGCTATGTAAGTATACATGAATAGAAGGAGGGAGAAGGGACAGGGTCACTTAAAGGGCAAGAATGGATTGGTGGAACCTGGCTATGTAAGTATGAATAGAAGAGGGAAGGGGGGAGGGAATGAGGGAATGAGGGAGAGGAGGGAGGGAGGGAGGGGAGGGAGGGAGGGAAGGGAGGAAGAAAACAGGAGGGACAGGGCCTCATAAAGGGCAATAATTGATTGGTGGAACCTGGCTATGTTAGTATGAATAGAGGGGGGAGGGAGGCAGGAGGGACAGGGTTTCTTAAAGGGCCTAAATGGGTTGGTGGAACCTGGCTTTGTGGGTATGAAATAGAAAGGGTGAGATAGGGAGGATAAAAGCAGGGTTCTTTCAAGGGGTAAGAATGGGTTGGGAAACCTGGCTATGTTAGAGTGTAATGTGCGTATAAGAGGAAGGAAGGAGTGTTAAGGGTTAGGAAGGAGTGTATCAATGTAAAGATAGTTTGGAGGTATATGGTAATGTGTGAACATAAGGGAAAGGGCCAGGGGTAAACCCTTGGATCCAAACACAAATGGCACTGTTTTCAGCAGCTGTTTGCAATATGGCCATGTCTGTATCTACAGTGATATACCAATAAACTGCTGCAGGCTTACGTATTATTGTATATTATTTATGCATTAGAATATTGGTTACTGAAAAAAACAGAAAATAGCCGTATAATATTTACTGAAAACCAAATTTAGCAATCCATCATATGTTTGTAATATGTAGCTTTAGTTTCCTTCAAACCCTCAATCTCTTGCTATCTTCTATGATAATAATGTCTAGCTTCATTTTAATCTTGTTTTTGTGTTTTTTTAAGTTTGAAGATATACCGACATTTGTTGATGTATAGTTGTTGATCATGTTATCTGGTTTCCACATTACATAATATGTTATGTATCTACTGCAGTCTACTGCCGCTGGAATCTTATCTTTTTGTGATCTCCTGTCGATGAGTTTGATGAACTCCCCTTGCTCTGTTCCCCATTCATCAAAATATGTAGAAAACTTGTTTCACACCGGGGCTCTTTTCTTGAAGTTAATCAAGGTTTCCATCGATCTGGCATTTATTAGAGGTAGCTTTGACATTGGTATATGGTTTATTGTGTCTGGTCGGATAATTCATTGGTTTGGTTTCCCTCTATCTTCTCATGATGCTAATAAACACCTCATTCCTAATTCTCATCTTCTTGGGAACTAGTGAGAGCAGAGCTTGCCCTTGCCGATGAGAAAGTTGTGACAGTGGCAGGTTCCCTCCTCCATTGAAGCATTTATTGGAAAATCCTCATGCATGGAAAATGATGTTGCCACATGGCAGTGAAATATTACAAATAAATGCTGTGAAAAAATATAAATTGTAGTATTTATTATGATTGTGATATTTACATACATCATTAGGAGACATGCTTAGTTTCGCTTATTAATACACTTATTGTGCCATTTGGAGGGGAAGGGGGTGGGTGGTAGGTTTGTGGGAGGGGGACACACGGGTGTTAATGGTAGGATCTGTTTGTGATTATTGTTCAGAATTAAGAAAGTATTATAGGTCAAAAAAATGCATCAAAAGATTGAACTAATTGCGGTTGTTGGTAGCTGCTATTTTCAAAAATGACTTGTTTAGATTTCATGCTTAGCTGTTTCATGCTTAGCTGGTTCACATGGCCGTTTCTCATGTGTTAGAATTTTAAAGACAACTAACATGATTAACGAACGACTGAATGATCGTATCTTTTTTGATGGCTGGTTCATGACCTTATTTATTTCAGTAGGTTTCATGTTTCAGTTTTCACTAATATTTTTGTAAATTTTTTATTGTGTTTTTCTTTTTGACAGTATTTAACGACAAGGATACCTTACAACAAAGGAGACGGACCACCAGATATAGAAACCCTGAGAATGTTAACAAAGAGTAAGTTACCCTTGTGGGTCTGCTTTACATCTATTTAACTATTAAACCTTGATAATATCTAACTGTTTTGCATTTCTTCTTTAGTAGTTATTCGGTAATGTAGATTCATGATGTCAAGCTTTACATATCTCACAATTCCTCCCAATAATATTATATCTCTATAATATAGATTAAGTGTGATGGTTGGGTTTTATGTCTCCTATAACTTACATTTAATAATCTCCAGTAATGCTATGACAGTGCTACAATGTTATGGATCATATGATCAAAAGTCTCCACACGGCTAATGCTGATCATATTGTAACCCACCAATCCCAATGAACTTGCTGAAGTTTATTCAGTCCCACAGGTTCATGTGATTCTCTCACTTACAGGTGGTGATGTTCTAGGGTTTCAGTTCCACAGAGTAGACTTGGAATACATTACACTGCTTATTATAATTCTACAAAAGATTTCTGCCAAAACAGACTGCTACTATATGTATCTAATAGATGTTCATCATGGGAGGAGCTTACTGTGAAATTTTGAAAGCAAATTTTTAATAATGTCTTGATGATCGCCATTGTTTTCACCAAATGTATTTAGGTGAACTCTTCCTTGCACAAAACTTCAAACATTATAAACAATAAGGGTGCTTTTACACTGGATCTGGATCAGATCTCAAAGTCAAGATCTGATCCTCCTATTTTGATGCTGGCAGAGACCAGGATCTGATCTGGACGTGGAGATCAATTTTGCAATGTATAAACACTCCCGCATCGACAGTGACCCGAGATATCTGGTGACCTCATTACATCACATGCATTCTTGCGTGAAATTCCAGTCCTGTATCATGCATGTGCTAATTCCTATGTAGATTGAGTGCATGTGTGCCGTGCATCGCGTAGTATTGTCACCCTAAGGTGACCATGTACGCAGTATACGTACTTTTCGATCCGCCGCTGCGCATTACACATTTCCAATCCGATTATTTTACCAACATCTGGTGAATTGCGGGGGAGGATTAGAGTATGACTCAAGTGTAAATGCGTCCGGATCAATGCATAAGATTACTCCATGGAGAGATGATCGCCTGATAACATCAGGGGATCTGATCTGGATCTAGTGTAAAAGCACCCCTAAGAGGAACAATGATTAAATGGATTTCTATTGCTTGGATAACACCAGGACTTCCAGGAGCCAAGTTTTCATGGAGTTAATTGAGGTAGAAAGAAAAATGAAGACCAGTAAAGGCAGGAAGCAGATCAAAATTGGCTTTTAATTTTCCAATTGCTGGTATTCTTTCCACACCTTGATAAATTGACGAATCATGATTTATGATAACCAGCATTTTTAATCTGAATGTCATTTCTTGAGCAGTGTTATTGTTCATCGTAAGGTCTGGTCATAAATTCTACCAGCCACTGAAGAGCTGAAGATAGCCTCTGCTAATAACTGTTGGTAGACATGTCTGAAACTACCTTTATGCATATTCACAATTTATCCTGATAATGCCAACTTATTTATCACAGTTAGACCTAATTGTAGGATATATC
This sequence comes from Apostichopus parvimensis, assembly GCA_000934455.1. NCBI lineage: Eukaryota > Metazoa > Echinodermata > Holothuroidea > Aspidochirotida > Stichopodidae > Apostichopus > Apostichopus parvimensis. The sequence continues at coordinate 59,055 of KN885450.1, read as the reverse complement.
TTATAGAAAGGGCATTTCCGTGAACAAAAGAACACTTCCTACGCAAAAATCCTTGACAAACAAGAACATTTCCTATGGATAATTCCTAGCGAGGGTGTGGATAATTGGATGTGATAAGACTTGATATTTCATTTCATTTCATATCATTTATTTATTTATCACCAGCATAACTATAAAATGTTTATGAACAGGGGTATGAAAGACTAAGAGATACAGAAAAAAATATTCAAGTATTTAGCATAAAAAAGTAGAGTAAAAGGTTAATAAATCTTTAAAGCTTAAGTTACTTAAGTAAGTGAAAATAGTGTACAATAAAGGATCTGTTTGAATAAAGATTGCAGCACGATTAATAAAAGAAGTTCTGAATGATTGCATTCAATATTTAGGCAAGGTATGAGGATTACGTCATTTCTATTGGCGTTAACTAAGAGACCCTTCAGTGCAGGATACAGTGGCTGTTTTATCATCATTAATTATTTAGGTGATGTCTAGAGGAGATTCAGTTGATAAGGTGATATCTTAGGACTTACAAACCTGATAATTCACAAAGTTTGGGCTTCCTCTGTCTCTGTAAATTATCACTCCTTAGTCCGCCACAAAAGGTGAAAATCTCAACTGTTTCATTCCTCGCACAGTATATGATCTACTTTTTTTTTCCACTCTCATATTAATTTTTTTTCGGAATTTGAGCATCAAGATGAAATATTAGATGGCCAAAATCAGATTTTCATAGCAACCAGTAAATACACTACAAATACTTCCTAACCCTCCTCCTCCCATTGAAATGATCCCAGGTGATGATGTTTGCCAGTCTGGTGTCAACTAATTACTACAGAATGAACTTTGAATTCAGTTAACATGTCAACTGTGAAATTGTCTGCATTTTAGCACGTCAGGCCAGCATGGCTTCACAATTTCAGAGTGGATTTGTGTTCACAGTATATTTACTTGTGAGAAAACAGAATTAATCAATTCATTATGCAGAGGTGTCTGGCACAGGTGTGTATTATCACATGTTCAATATCTTGTTGTAGGACTTATTGCATGCATAACTCAACTACAACTATTTTGATCTTCACTTTATGCAGAATTTTCTTGATTAAGAAAGCAAGCTGGTGCTTTGGTTTCTATGGCTCTAGAATAATAAGATAATAGTAGTATAATGCTACATCAGTCCTTGTTACTATATTACAGGCGGAGTTTGTTCTGACATTGGTCAAGGTTTGCTCTGCAGATTAATCACAGGTGTTGGAATGTTATTCTGGACGTCGAGTTAGAGCTATAAAGTGGATGGTTAATAATAATAATAATGTGGTTGTGGATAGTGGATACTGACTTCCTGTACCCAGGACTGCTTTAGATTCCTCAGATGTAAATGATTCATCTTGCTTCATGTAAATCTAACTCAGCAATCAAATTATGTGAGTGTTCAGTGGCGGAGCGTCCATACAGTCAGGGGGGGGGCGGATGCCCCCCTGACGGACTCAAATGGACTGCTGGCGCCCTTTCAGCTCCTTACCACTTTTTACTTATTCTAGATTATTGACTTTTTTATTGCGCTCTCATCTACTTATTGACATTTGTCACATTTTGTTGGTGTAATGTGGCAATGACACCTATTTATTCTCTGTTTATCTGCAAATTGGCCAGGCCCGGAAAAGGTCATTTCTGGCGATCTAGGGAGTATCTTTACTCAAAAAATTTCTGTACGCTACGCGCCAACCAGTGGTGGCGCTCCGCTTAGACAGTGTAGAAAGCGCCCTTACAGACCATTCTCGCCCCTCCTGACCAATACCCCTAGCTCTGCCACTGTGAGTGTTTCATATCACATAAAGTTTGGACAATAGTTTTCCATTGATCATTGTTTTGTTTAGATGTAAACATGTTTGTGAATTAATCTTCTCATCTATTCTTTTGCTTGACAGTTTTAAGAGCTATAGATGTAGATAGCAAGGAAGTACCAGACTTGTTGACTAATTACATTCTCAAGGGTAAGTAGTCAGCCATTCATAATAAACTCACTGAGGCATCACATCATCATGGCTGTTATCAAACAGGAAGTTACCAAATGCACTGGTGTGTTGGCCAGTTAGCTATCTTTGTGTATGCAATTAATGGTCACTCTACAGTCATAGTTAACAAGTTATACAGAATGTGCAAGTGGAAGTACCCAAGATTTATTAAGATGAATCAGTCTTCTGAAGTTCAGAATCTTTCCTTAAAATTTCTGAAAGAGATGTCTTTGCTTTGTGTGGAAACAAACAATGTGATGATTATTTTGTTTGGTGTAATAAGGTAAATTAACATGTTTATGTAAATTAGCATGTTTATGTAAATTAGCAAGTTTATGCATTCGTCCATGTCAGATGACCATAGTACCTTCCTTTACACCCACCATTTGCCCTTAATTATATTCTATCCTCATCTCACTTTCACCTTCAAGGATGATAAAAATGAAATGTGTTTTATAAGGTAACCATATCATTTATTAGAAGATTCCATCTGTTTTCTAAGGCCAGTATCCTCAGTGTATATATTACAGAATCAGTCATTTGATTTCATGGCATTTAGCCATCACTCAATCTAATAAAGAACACCTTATTACCCTACATTACCCTAGTCTGCCTGTGGGTATTTGTAAATTAGTTGTTAATCTGGATACATGGCAGACATAATCAAATGTTGAAAGATGCAGATACTGTGTCTGTACCTTCAGGTTTGCTTGTACAGGCTTTCATGAAGATGTTAGTTGATGAACACTTAATTCTTTGTCTGTCAGGAACTTCCCTCATAATAACCTGGTTTCTTGCATTGCTGATCATGTTAAGATAATCATAGATACTTCAGGAATAACCACATCATAACCTGGTTTCTTGCATTGCTGAAACATATTAAGGTGTCGTAGATACATCAGGTTTACTTCAAGTGATGTTAATTGATCTTAATATTTCTTGACCTGGCACTTCCTTCTGCATGAGATGTGACTATAATGAATGTAGTAAGAAGGCCATGATATGCACAGGTTTAAGACCATCCATAATTTACACACACTTAGCTAGTGTTGGATTTGTAAGCTGACCTTGAAATTCACATTTCATTTGCTTATATGCAGGCATTTCCCCCCTTATTGCTGCTTTATGTTGTTTCAATGGGAATTTCTGAAAGAAACTATGGATGAGAAACATTGAAATAGGATATGCTGACACTTATTATAAATAGCCAAGCAGTAAAGTACCTACCTAGAGAGAAATGCTTGATTCATATTATGAATTATCAAGAATAAAATGCTGATATCAGATTACAGTCCTTTTAGCAAAGAACTTACACAAAGCATTCTCTGATGGTACACAAACTGTATGTAAAGCCTGCTCTTTGTAGTGCACGAATGTATGACATTGGTTGTCTTTCTCTTGTTGTTCCTGACTGTTTTATCGTTAAAGGTTCTTCAGCTAATTAATTTATTCAATCTAGTAGTTCTGTTGTGCTTGTGTGAAAGTTTTCATTTGACAAAAATGTTCAAGTTACATTGCATCATGTCTTAGTTGCTTGGTAATTTTGATTGGTTAAATAAAAAGTCTCAGGCTGATGAATTTGATCCCCTTCAGTATAACCTTCCTTATATTTTGTCCAGTGAAAAGTTCTAACCAAACAGACTAAATCTGATTAACTGCTTCGTGATATCACCAGTGAAAGGCAGGACTTTTAGCACCGTCATAAAAATTATTTTCTTACTAAATGTTTAATAAGTTATTAACCTTGATGGATCATTGGCGACAGTGGTGGTAATTTTTTTTACTTAAGACAGACCCTATTAATGGAAAATTTGATCCCCTTCAGTATAACCTTCCTTATATTTTGTCCAGTGAAAAGTTCTAATCAAACAGACTAAATCTTATTAACTGCTTTGTGATATCACCAGTAAGAGGCGGGACTTTTAGCACCGTCATAAAAATTAATTTCTTACTAAATGTTTAATAAGTTATTAACCTTGATGGATCATTGGCGACAGTGGTGGTAATTTTTTTACTTAAGACAGACCCTATTAATGGAGTTACATGTTTCTTTATACTTCTATTAGGTGTCAAAAGATGTCATTGAACCAGTAGAGTATACACACATTTGTGTGTCTCTGTGCGTTTGTATTTCTATCTGACCGAGGACTTGAACAAAAGAATTTCAGGTCCTCGGTTGTGATTTCGAAAGAATCACCACGTCCTCGGAAGTATTCTATTGTTTGGGGTATTGTTAAGGTTAGGGTACGTGGATTTGAACAATGGAAAATACAATGGGGTCCTCGGTTGGAATGAAATACAAACATGCGTGTG
>KN885449.1:37439-52689 GCA_000934455.1 Apostichopus parvimensis | reverse complement strand
TGCTGGAAGGGAGGGGGGGGGGGGGTTGAGGAATGGGCAGAAGAGAGGTAGGGAAGGATGGAGATACATTTATTCAACCGATCTAATCGATTTGTACATCCCTTTCCTCTATGGGTATAGAATTAACTATACGAACAATCATGTGTGCTTTCTATGAAATTAATGTTACCGTCTTTTAGCGCATATCGGTAGTGCTTATTCAGTTGCATTGTTTTGTTTTGTTTTTGCTGTTCCATTTATTGATTTTTCCTTCATTCATTGTTTTAATTTAGATTATAATCTTGTCACATATTATCATTATGTTCAGGTACTAAAATTCAGAATGAAGATTGTCACGACCTGGTGAGGTCAAGGGGGTGGGGTGGGGTTGAGGGTGGGTGGTTGGGGTGGGGGTAGTGTAAGAATGTTGCCAATTATCGTAAACTATAGGTAGAAAAGGAGTTCACAATAATATGAATGAGTGGCAGGGCAACAGTATATGAGTGAAGTAAATGCATGTACCTTTTATTACACGCTTTATCATGTCTCTTCTGACATGTACAAATGATTTAACAAAACAAAATCTTTATTAGAAAGTGAGACGACATTAAATCATGCAGGCTTTAAAGATTGGACTGCATGCATATATTTACTATATATGACGTGTTAATTTTCCTGTTTTTTATTCTTCTCGTCAGACCCTATAGTATACCACACAGTATTGGTGTCGGATTTGATAAGGAGGCTGTGGAGTATGGAACGCGGAAATGGCAAACTTATTTCGTTGTCTAAACTAAGTTTGTCGTCTAAACAATAGTTGTTGCTGCTGTTTTACCACGCTGTTGCTCAAACTAACGTTGATGTCTTAACTTCCGTTGTCTAAACTTACGTCGTTGTCAAAACTTACGTTAAACTTAGCAACGAAATAAGTTTTCCCTTTTCGCGTTCCATAGTGCAGGTTTATAACCCTCTCTGATAAACCTCTCTGGACCCTCAGGCACCGCCCGATTGCCATACCAGTCAGTTCGCTCCTGTTCCAGAGCTGACCATTTAAAATCTCTGTCATTGGACTATACCACGTTTTTCTTGTTTCTAAACTTTACTGTTGTGCATATATATATATATTTGTAGTGTGTGCGTGTGCTCTTAAAGCTGAAGTCAGTCAAGCGTATCGATTCAAACATTTCGCTATTTTCTCATCATTTCTTCTTACCTGAGTAAAGGCTCTTTGAAAGAGTCATGGTCTCATAATTTTTATCAGCTAACACCTGATCGTGGATGACGTTCACTTGGTCTCCGGTTGGGAGGAGACCACGCCCCGCTGCATCATTAATGTATGTGGAGGCGTCGGTCAAAATCTGCTTGTAGTGGTCATCCTTGCCAGTGTATTTTCCATATAAGGACACTTAATAAAAATGAAAAAAAAAAGGATGACAATTTAAAAACAAAAGAATAAGTTATGAGTAACTAAACAATGACGGTCTACAAACATGACTAGAAAAATAAACATACATATATAAAATTTTAATTAAGAGATTAAATCGCTACGTTTGTTACCTTAACATCAAAGCATGTCTACAACAAAAATATTGGGGAAGAATCTGGGATGCCCAGGCTGCAACGAAAGCTTTTTTCTTCCTCATATACCACTCACCCTCACCAAGCCGAACCCCTGCCCTATGCCCATCTATATATAATAATGTATACGCAAAGCTAGCTACAACCTTTGAGTGTGCGTTTTGGACAATATGTGAACACTTTACAATGTATTATCTCTGTTACGTAATGAATTATTATTTCATAATCGTTTTATTGTTTTGTTTTTGTTTTAATAACATTATGGGAATTATCAATTAGATGCCAGAAAAAAAAGTATTTTGGCACAAAGATAAATGTTTAAATGTATTTTTTATTTTATTTTATACTATATTGTTTCATTTATTAAGAAATTCGCGCTCCTACGTTACATAAACGGATAGACGCACACAAGAGAACACAATGTTCAGTCAATTACTTCCCGCGCGAAATCAACTGATCAGATCGTTGCTACTTCAAAATATGCAAAGTTGTCTGTTGTGTTTGTCATTGTGTTATCATGTGTGATTGTGTGTACTAATTATGTACGTTACAGATTGAATGTGCAATAGGACCTACAGTACTACCTGTTCACGTTGGACTTCAGTTTTACTCTGTTTTATTTGGGGGGGGGGGGGGGGGGGAGGTCGTATTTTACTTCCATGTCATGCTTCGAAGCACTTATACTGACAGTACGAACGGTATAGATGATCCTGTTGCTATTACAAACAACAGATTAGGAGCTGTTAATACTGTCAGTACGAGTGCTTTCAACCATGATATGAGAGGACATATATGGAGTAGTATCGATGTTAGAAAATTGTCCCAGGCAAGTGACCAGTTGCCTTGTCCATTTTGTCATTGATAAAAGGAAGTACGACGTCACATTCAGTCAAGCTCTTAAAGCAACTTTCTTCATTATATTTCGATCAACTTTTCCATGTTTTTCGAGACTCAGATTTCGTACAACTGACGTACATTAATTCAATGAGCTTCACTATGGTCAATTTCATATTATGCAGAATTAAATAATCGTCGACACGTTATTGTGGGTGTGTGTGTGTTTTGTTGCTGTTTGTTTTTAAGGGATTGGGGTCTAATTTCCTTGTATAAGAGATTAACACTGAATGAAGTATCCGACGAAAAAATGTTGAAATCCGATTTTACTGCAGTCATTTAATCCGAATTTCTCACGAACTATTATGCAGTGATAATATCTTCAAAGTGAGTTGTTTTAGATTTAATCAATTCCGATCTTCATTTTGCGTACTACTGGCCAGGTTTTGGTGACATTTATAACGGTCCAAATTTAAAAAAAATGATTGCTTTAAAGGCATTGAAGACTCGCCCCAAATCGCGTGCCGCCCTCTGAAAAAGTAAACTTTCCGTTGCTTGCAAGTGAAGTTTTTCTCTTGTCGCTACAAAATGCAGACAGTAATGAAACATGATACCTTGTTATCTTTTATCTACACCTGAGATGTCCATCGCCGCTAGGTACACTGTGTTGTGGACATTGACCGTAGCTGTATGTATTGACTGTACACTAGTGTCTAATTACCGGCGGTAGCAAGCTGTGTGTGTATTTTCTGGGATCGATTGTGGTGTCTAACACTTCTGTTGCACCTCATTCGAAACTACAGTAGGCCAGATTACCGGGATGAGACGTTTAAGTTGTGCGCGAGTCTTCACACACTTTAATGTCGATCAAAACCTATCAGATATCATAACATATATCAGGCAGTATAGGTTTATGTGTTGGAAACGTTTACACTCTGTGTTAAAAGATATCAGAGATTTCTATAACGTTTACCAGCACCGTCCATTCGTCGTGTAGATGTTGCACAAGCTGACATTATATATGTTTAACATTCTCTCTACAACTTTTGAACTCTTTTCTAAACAAGGGTGAACAATAATGATAAAAATAATCAAACCTTCAAAAATCCGAAGGACAACATTAGCCCACAAAAAAATTATTGTGATAATAAAACAACACATCATAGACAACTTCTATCACTGCAGGTTACATAGCTACCCCTCTTGTGTTATCTTTCTTTTATTTTTTTTATTTATTTTTTGTTACACAAATATGTCAAAAGACGTATCGTGCTGGATTTCATCCTTATGTGCAGTTCGTTATTCATATGAATATTTTCCATGAAAAGGGGGGCTTATTAACAATGGATAAATATACAGGCCTACATACTGTATAATTTGATCTCGAGTGAGGCGGTGACGTCATCCTCTCTCTGTCCTTAACGGAGCAGTGATTAAACTTTAGCACAACTTTAATGTCTTGGCAAAGAATGGAAGGATATGCGAAGCATTTTACTGCACTGGGATCTTTTTTTTTTAATCAGTGGACTACGTTATAGTCCAAACTAGATATCTGACTAACTGATTGTTTAACTGAAGTGAAGATAAAATCCCATTGCTATTTTTCTGTTGCCTTAAAAGTGGTTTTGATTTCAACACTCCTTAATTGTTTTATTTATTATTAGATTAGCGCACATTTTCTTGCAACAAAAAAACTAAATATTACCTTACATCCTTAATATTTACAATAACGTTTCAGCATTCATTTTGATAAACAGAGACGGAATATTTGAATCACGAAATGTTAGAATCATCCAGAACTTGGAATTGGAATCATCCATCTCAGATATAGAGTATATTTTCATATGAAAAGGGGAAATTGAGAGTCAAGTACATTCCACATGTAGTAGCTTCAATCAGTATTGTATGCATTTGATTTTATTTAAACTAACAAAAACAACAAATTCAAGTATAGTTTTATTCTTACCAACTTTGATCGTCTCGGCTGAAGTCAGGGCAGGCAGTAATACTACCGCACAAACCCAAAGAAGGGCGCGGTTCATATCTTTAGTCGTATCACTACACGACTTAAAAATGTCCCCAAGATATCTCAAATTTTCCTTGTTGGCCTTCAAAACGTAATATAAAATCCTAATATTAATAACATCAAGAGTGTCAGTACAAGCTGCTTCTGTTCTGTTTTCAGGAGATCCGTAACAGTTTTGACTTTTTCTTCTTCTTCTTTTTCGGGAATGTGGTTAATTCAAAGCTTCTTCTCGGTAAAGTTATTTATGATTCATTCAGTGCTTTATCCATAGACAATAAGTAAAAGCGCCTTTAGCTGGATGACGTATTGATGACAATACGTTTGAAATCACCAATCACAGAGCGGCTTATACGCTCTGCTAACTTTTCTATTTTAACCGACGCTACGAAGATCTTTTCAAGTAAGATTAAGGTTCCCCTTTGCTTTTTTGGAACTTATTGTTATCGTTTGGAATTGAATCTCTTTTTTCTTTCTTCTAAGTTTTTTTCTTGTACCTTCCAATGCCATTTGTGATGGAATTTAGATGAAAACATCTGCTGAATGGTACAACAAGCTATAGAGAGTAGGAGAAGCCATTGACAAGAACTATGGGAGGTTACCGGGGCCGTCTCCGAGGACTTAAAATGTTTGAATTCAATGGGACGAGAAATAAATAAACCTTCTAACAGTGCCGGGACTTTTCAACAAACTACAGTTTACATTTAATTGGTACACTGGCATGCAGTCGGTTGCATATGTTCAAAGATTTAGCGATAACCGTTCATTATGTTAACGTCCTCCCGGTGTGACGTATATGTTTACGATGAAAAAGCAATTGGTTTGTCGTGCCATTATGTTTTTAACCTTGTGCGACTTTTCTGCAGAAAAATACACACAGTACGATGTATGTAGCTTCTCCTCGTCACGCTTATCGGCAAAGCTGCTTTCAGAGTTGTATTGGGTCGTGTATACCCAGACCTGATGCGGCGACGGCGCCCATACATTTATACGCGGATACGCCTCAATACGCCTCGATGCCTCAATCTATGGCGTTTAAGAAAAAATAAAAAAAAATTACGACCATTCGTTTGACTTTTCCCTTTTTTACGACCCATTTACAAACCAATTAATCCAATAAAGAAAATGTGTGTTATAGAAGTTAATTGCACTATTTTTTAATTTTAAAGCTGTAAGATTTTGACCGTTTAAAACCCAAGCGTGTCGAGCGCTGAGTCGACTTCGGTGGACAATTAATTCACCGGGCCACCTATTTTGAAGATATTTATAAAGTCATTGCCACATTCTGATGGGTGGAACCCATGACGTGATTAATCTTTACTCAAACCTCGACTCCCTTATTTGATCCCCGGCCCCGTGGCTGTACTGACCCCCCCCCCCCCCCCCTCCCCGTAATACCCTTCATACCTGATCGTATCTAATTCAGGACTTTCCTTTAATTAACATATTGCGATATATATGACGATATTGAGAATTTTAGATTACATTCAACGGTTGAGTATATAGTAAACACTAGATATTGGGTTATAGTCAAAGCAAAGTGAACCCTCCATGCTTAAACGTAGCAGTGCATTTGTTAGCCGTTGGGATTAAAGATGGAAACATATTTTGAAGACCTTCAGAAAACTCTTTACGTTGCACAATAAATGTAATCATTTTCACCGCAAGACTCGTAGCGGCTGTACTCGGTCTAATTTGCATATAGTGGTTGGGGTAGGGGTTTGCTTGGATATGTGCTCAAACTCACCGGCTTCCCCCGCCCCCCCCCTCCCCGATAGATAAGACATTATTACTAGACATCGAACCATCAGGTCTTGTTTTTAGTTTGTCAGCAACCATAAAGGTATAGCTGAATGAAATAGTTTACTTACCTCCCCTGCCCCTTCCTATCTCACCCTCCTTCCTACCCCCACCCCCCCCCCCCCCCCCCCCCCCCCCCCCCCCCCCCGTTGCCATGTTTTCAGTTCACCTTACTTTCCCGCAACAACATAAAAAACGAAAGAAAAAGAAACCAAACCAAAGTGTCAACCTTCCACCACTTATATTTCCTTAAGAAACAGAAAAATATAAAAAGAAAAGAAAATGGATACAAGAATGACGATAAGAAAAAATTAAAATTGCAAAATGTTCATTAACGACAGTTACAACACAATGTCAATAGCGATTGAAAGAGACTAAGAGACGATACAGTCATGTTCATCTTAATTGTACAGCTATACAACAAAAACGCCATTGATTTTTTTTTTTGCAGTGAGTCATGTGCGATTGGTTGAAATATTAATATTTCGTATTCCTGAAGATTCATAGAAAAGTTTTGCTTGAATGATTATAATAAGCGATTTAATTAAACTGAAAGAATGTTATCCCCAATATAGTACAAATTGAAAATAAAAAAAATTGACATCTATGGATCAGTATAATCAAGCTATAACTTCCATTTTGTTTGCATGGAATCCTTTGCATGCATGCATTCGGAGAATGGTGTAATGATTGATGGTTATACATATATGACATGGATATCAGAGGTCCATAGCAAATGGATAGGTCACGTGACTGGGTTGATCTTGGATGAAGAAACATATTGTGTATGTATGTATGTATGTATATGTGATCTTCCCGCAAGCAGGAACTCGCGAAAGAAGCCATGGAGGCTTTTAGACTCGCAAGCTGACCGTAGCCAATCTCTCGGCACACATCCATTTAACGTCCATGTCGGGAAGTTGTTATTGAACAACACCCTTGCCAGACGACAAACATTGCTGTCGGCGGGAATCGAACCGGGGATCTCATGACTGGGAGACGCCGGCGTTAACCACTAGGCTATACATTCCGCCTCTTTGATACACTTTGACCCTTTGATACACTCTAACTGTATCGTTTTAAACGGTACCCTATATAACAAAGTCATTTGATGGATATGAAGTTAACATAAACCACTGTCACGAAATGTTTTTTAAAAAATGAATTCAATAATTGGGATAGTGATAAACGCGCGGGTACGGATTGAAGGAGGGACTCGAATTCGAAAAGAGGGGAATATGTTTTTTAAAGGTTCAATCGTAAGTAGATAGTTTCTTTTTAGAATTCCAATTACAGACTTTGTCCCAAGCAGCCCCATTCCTCCATGCTCCAGATCTGCTTCAAGTATTCCCGTACATCGACGCGAACATGACTTATTAACACCGAGTACTATAAATTACATCATTGTTACAAATATTTACAACAAACAAACAAAAATTTCAATTAGTCACTAATTCTTTGCATCTTTCTTCCTGCAACCACAACATTCTTGCTTTGATTTTGAGCAACGAAAAAAAATGATTGAAACGAATAGTTTACAATTATATATAGATATCCTATCACCGGAAACTTGACATTATTCTAAAAATATTTCAAACATTAATCAGAATTACAGTCGAAGAGAAAAAGTGGGAGCCTCCCCTACACCCTATACCCCGTCCCCCGTACCCCTCCCTCAAGAAACAATGTCAGATTCTGGTGAGACTTAAATCCAGTCAGTAGGCCCTTTGTCTGGTGCTGCGTCTTTCGGATCCTGACCATAGAAATCGGTCCTCATCGTATTTTGGGGTAAAGCACGGTTCCCTCCGTCCCCACGACGACCCACAAAGGTAGGTCTGGCCCCTTTATCAATGACGAGAACGTACAACAACCATTCTAATATCATAACGATGACGCTCCCGCCCATTCCGCAGAACATCAAGTAGTACATCCCCTGAAGGTCGTGAACGGTAAACGATTTTTTGGTCTGAGTTTCCCACAAAGTGTCGTGAGCACACTCCAGTGAATTACTGAACTTCATATCCAATATACGGGTGATATTTCCTCGTTTTTTCAATACTTTTAGAGCGTAAGATAGCTGATCACGGAGTGGCGAACCGGACGGGGTGGCGAAAGAAAAGCTGATTTTGCCCAGAGTCTTCCCAGATATGAACAAACGACAAGGCTTCCTATCGGCGGCGTATGTTAAAATCCTTTCTTCTCCGAGTACTGCGTAACGGCCATCCCATTGTCGACGGACGCGATATATGGCATCTTCGATCCTCTCTTCCAGAAGATTTCTCTCCGAGTTGAGAATCCGATCAAAGACCATTCTATATTGTCCTTTGTTGTATTGATAGAAGTCGTAGGACGGACTGTTACGGACGGCTCCGAACTCATGGATGTCATTGAAAAGCAAATCATGGACGTCTTTGATCTTGATGGCCGTCTTGGAGAACTTGAAGACGGCGTTGACGTTCCATGCATATAGAAAGATAGTACATATACAAAACCAGAACCAGAACGTAGAGAGAAGTCTCAGCGACCATGATTTAGGTGATCTGTGGAAACTTTGCCAAAAGCCAGTAGACATACAATAGAATATGGATTCACGCATGCTAAAGGTTTCCGCCTCCTCCTCTGTCGCTTCCCCACGCTCCGCCAGTCTCCGGTATTCGTAAGGGCTGCAGTAGCCGAGGAAATATACCATAAAAGAAATGATGATAAAGAGAGCGACAAGTGCCGACCAGGCGGTGATATGAAGTGGGTAGACCAGCGAAAATGGGTACTCGAAGGTCCAGGAAGGATGAAGAATAGCGACCTTGAGTTGGCTTTTGTACCACGTACCGGTAAAGTCAATAGCGTCTTCCCGGGCTCCGACTTTGGCTAAGGATCCTATGGCGACGTCTGCATCCTGAAAGAAGTAGAAGAAAAACGGGAGAAGAAGAAGTCAGCAAAAACATAAAAAGGATTTTTTTTTTTTTGGAATATTTTTAAATGGAGTGAAGTAATGATAGTTTTAGGGATGATGTCAAAGGTCAAGTAACATAGCACAATATGACGTACTGTGAACTTAAAGACTTTGCTTAACGTTCTCAGCCCTTACGGCCTATCTCTAATGAAACCACACTAGTACAGGCATGAATCTGCATATGTTAGCAATGTTAACCCCAATTTACCAGTTTCAAATAATTTTGTCTTTCTGTTTAAGTTAGAGCCTACAGACTTAGTGAATGTGGCGAATCCCATTCTCACCTACTTACTTTGTATCAACAACCTATTTTGCGCATGCGCATGCTTTTTAAAGGTCGTACAAACAAAAGAAGCTTCTTATGGTTAGGCAATCACCGCGTGTTTGGCAATTTGATTGCCCTCTAAAGAGAAGGTGAAGAAGTAGCTTCGAAATGATATTTTACAAAGAAAACCCATATATATGCTAAGGTATCATCAACATTATACACTCAACATAGTGCAGATGCAGTTCTTCCATCTTGCAATGATAATAATATGTAGAAATATAAAAGAAGGTCCCTTAGACCATATATAACAGCCGGTAAGATCTCCGTTGTTGATGTGGGTGGGGGTTTACGGGGGAGTACAAGAAAGAGGACTTTGCACAGATTGCACACTATAATAGATCCTAAAAGACGAATCGATATATCGAAGAATAAATTTACAGTCCTCCGAGGTGGTGGCAGTTGTCGATTTCTAACCCATTGAACAAAAATATTTGCATTTGCAATATGGCTAACGCCTATACCCCTATGAAATACCTCCCACATCCTCCCAACTCGCCCCCCCCCCATCGTCTTGCATATACCCATTGATAATATCATTTGTAGTACGTAATGCACCTTTTCTAAAGCGAATGAAACGTCAAATTATTTTATCCGATTTTGTCCAATTTACTAGCTGTTTCTCCCTCTCCGTGTGGTGCCCTGTTTGTTTTCATGTCAGTTAGTCTCTGTAGAAGGTCCTGCTAGGATCGAAACGTAAACCCTTCTAACGTTTACAAAGCCAATCATCGTAATTTAAATTTTCCACAAAGAGTAATTTTAAAATGGTATCGTTTTATTTTTTTTGGAATTTTCTTTTCTGTTATTATATTGCAGTGATTCTCCTATCAATTAAGATTGCGTAAGAGAGAATGTTTAAGAATTGACATACCCCGTCAATGAGTTCTCTAATCATCCCGTCCCATTCTCCAGTCGACAGATCCAGACTACCATATTGGCCACGGCTCATCAAGGTGATTCTGAGAAAGAAAATCATGTACGAGGTTATTGCACAAAATATTATCCTTTTAATGATTCTTGGTTAATCAATTAGCTACCAATTTATGATGAATTGCACGTCAACATTGTTATATTCTCAGGGACGGTGGGGCCAATTATGTGTAGAAAAAAAGTAACAGAAGCCAGAATGCTTTTTTTGTTCCTTGCATTCGTTATCATGTACAAGTGTCAGATCCCATGAAGCATTGCTACACTTTTACTAGTTGCCATGGTGATTATGGAATAGCCGAACCGTCTGTGAACTTCTATGTTGAAGGAGTTGTAGTTATATGTTAGTAAGGTATATTGATATATTGTTTCAAGAACATAAGCAAGGATTAGTATGTCTTAAGCCCTATTAGTCACTCTTAATTGGTACAGAACCATCTGACCAGATATAGCAGATTGGCTAGATGATATTTCTCCGATTTGTAGCCTATACCGGTACTGTTAGTCCCAGTGGATGCTTATAGGTACCTGCAGATAAAAAAAGGTGTTAGTTTCCATGGCAACCTGTGGTCCAAGTCAGTGGATTTGTGCATGGGTAGTCTTGGCCTAGTCGTTTGTAATACTCTTCTTCGCGCGTGCAAACTGTACATGCCTCAGAGTCCGTTTCTGCCCTAACACGAATGTGCTTGCCCACTGCATTTTACATGCCCGAGGATCTGTCCGATACAAACCTAGTATCAATCTAAAGCGTGGCCGCGGGCGTTCTCTGGGCAATACAGCAAATAGATACGGGAAAATAGCTTTGTGAAGAAAAAGGTACACTTAGGCTGTACACACTAGGGTCTTAACAAGACTATAGGGTTGAAGTGGTTAATGTGCTACTTTTTATTATTACTAGATGAGGGTTTTCCCCGGTAATATAAACTGTTACTTGGAGAAACTCCTAGATGTTACACAGTGTGTGACTGTTACTATGATAGAGTTAATTGTTTGCCCCTGTTAGGGTATGTTCGTAGAACAACTAAAGCGACCAGCTTTTAGTTATTAATATATTGTGACTTTCCTAGATTAGTACTGCTATGCTGTCCAGGGATGGACAGTCCACTTATCTATTGGGCATTATGTTATTGCTATGTGAGAAACACAGGCAAGTAATTATATGTTTAAAGATCTGCTTAATTGGCTCTAATTATAGCACGCTATTGCTAGGAAAGTTTTGTGATTACGTAATCGATCTGCCACGGTCGTAAAACGACCCCAGGCTATACAATTAGCCTGCATAGCTTCTTAACACCATTAGGCTCTTTGTGTAAACACTGTGTGGAAATATATTCATGTCTACATATATAGCGTTCACACAACGACCTCCATACAAGAAAAATACGTGGCAGGTGTTGCAGACGAATTGGTTAAAAGAGGTCATTTTACGACCAAGGCAGGTCGATTACGTAATCTCAAGAAACTTTTCCATGATAGCGAGCTATAGTTGGGGTCTATACAGCTGACCTAAAACGACCAGTTGCGTATTATTGCATATGCCTTTGAAAGTTCACTTCATTATAAATATATTTGATAGTTACACGTATTGTCCTGCCGACTAGATATGGTAAAATGCACTTTGTTTTACTCAATTTGAGGTGACCAGATTGAGTCTGATATATGCTATGTGGTTAGTTTTGTCAGCCTTAATTATTACCTTTGTGTACTTGTACATGCATTTGGTAGGAGAGTATACACATGTCAATTTGGACTTTGTATATATTATTTCATCATTCATACTTATGTTATTTTGCATATCAGTTAGTTTAATTATTGCAGGAAATTGTTAACATCTTGACATTTTTTTTATATATTGTATTGTGAATATTATATGTTGGCAATATTAGTAAAGTATGGTGACCATTCACAAAGACATTACAATCTGCCTTGCATCCGCAGTAGAGACAATCTAGAAGACAATGACAACAATTGTTAATATTAATTTCCATAATAATATTTAGGTTACAGATGTAATTAACACCTTACTGAGGGACTGGTTGATGTCTGTAATAAGGCAACGCCATTAGGAGAGTATGTTAGACACCGGCAGGCACCCCCCCCCTCCCCCCTCATGGTCCTGCGACCAGAGGGAACAGAGTAGATGCACCCCATGCCCTTAGATGTATACTCGTAGAATGAGGGACCATTGTGCACTGGTGAGATGGACTCGCCTCTGCATTACTAGATTAAGTAGTATTAGTAGACCCTTAAGCGTTGAATTAGAATGACTGTTAATAATTAATTAATTAATTTTATGTATGCATACTTGTAATCCATATTTAACTTTATGGTAAATAGATAATATTTCTCTGAGGGTTGCCAGGAGATTATATTGTGTTTGTACCAGTGGCGTAGGAAAGTACTTTTGAGTGGGGGGGGGGGCTGAAGACTGATGGCCGGCCTGGGGGAGGGGTCTAAGGGGAGGGAATTTTTTTGCATTTCCAGGTGGCCTCAGATGCAATTTGGTGCAATATAGCACACTTCAACACCCACTCCATTTTGTAAATAATTTTGCATTTTCACCTGGCCTTATAGATGCAATTTGGTGCTCCAAATGAGATTTTTTTCTCATTTGGAAACGAAAAAGGGGTTTCTGACTTGCAGAGCGGGGGGGGGGCGGAATGATACTTCCGCCCCCCATATTTTTCACTGGGGGGGGTGGCGCCCCCCCAGCACCCCCGGTTCCTACGCCCTTGGTTTGTACTCATTTCCATATACTTTTAGTTATACCCTCGTCAAGGTAGGCTATGTAGGCGACTCATTACACAAGTTGAACCTCGCTGCCCTTGATCAACTGTATCTTGTGGCTGCGTAATTACAAGCACATACCGGTTCACTTAAACTATGTGTTACAATATGATGAATGAATTATACAGTAATTCATCGAAGTTAAGACTTTCCACGGCCAAAATTTCAGTCGACAGAAATCAATCAGTTGAATTAATTATCGTTTCTGTGGAGT
Source organism: Apostichopus parvimensis (assembly GCA_000934455.1). Taxonomy (NCBI): domain Eukaryota; kingdom Metazoa; phylum Echinodermata; class Holothuroidea; order Aspidochirotida; family Stichopodidae; genus Apostichopus; species Apostichopus parvimensis. Next base: position 39,272 of record KN885449.1, on the reverse strand, counting down.
ATACATTCCTTGAAAAGTGAGGGTGCAGAATAGATACTACTATTTTATTTTATATTTTATTACTCATATTTCTCTTTTCAAAATGGGTGGTGGTGGGTGGGGGGGAGGTGGAGCTGCCATCTCTGAACCCCATCCCACCCCATCCCACCCCATCCCACCCCACCATCTGTTCCTATACGCCTATGATAGTAATGTGATTTCTTGGAAGGGGATTTTATGGTCACGTCTTTGACTTACTCGAAGTTAAAATCGATTCCCATTTCTTCTTCGAACACTTTTTTCACATCTTTGATTAGTTCCCATGCGTAACCTTCATAAGGTTCATCGTCACCTTCTGTGGATTTGATGTTCTGCTTCCGATATCGGACTTGTTCCCAACCTTTCTGCATGAAAAATGGCGGTTCCTGGGAACGGAAAAAAAATATATAATTTAGAAAATGACAATTTTAACGTGTTATTTTTGTTTTCACTGTAAGGACTGTCTATATAATGGGAGGCGGGAAGAGGGTTCAGTCTGGACACGGGGGGAAAGGGGGTCTTGGAGGAGTAAAGGGGTGTTCGGATTTTTTTATTTAAGGGTATTTATTTCATAAATCTTTTATAGAATTTCAACACAATAGACTTTGTTATAATTACCAAAACAGGAAAAATGATTTTTAATTACTAAAACGGAGCATTTCTAATTTTACACAAAGATAACCCTTTCACGGTTTTTCACCAAGCCGCAAGGGAGGGGTAGGGGAGATATGAGTGGGGAGGAGAGGATAGGACAGGATAGGGGAGGGGTGGGTAGGGGACAGGGAAGTGCCCCCTGTAACCTCCCCCCCCCCCCCACCACCACTCAGGCTCTACCGTCAATGCCGTCTATGGCCGTCATATCATACCCAGGGTCCGGGCTATAGTGCAGTTTGTCATCATACCGATCACAATGGTCATTAAAGTTCGATACACAAAGTGAATATGTATTCCATATGCCTTGTTGCCTCCCCCACAGCCCGCCCCTTCCTACCCACCCTCCTCCCCACGCCATTTGGCAAGCACGTCCATTATTCGTCCCCATCAACACTTTTGAAGGTAAAATAAGGTATACTGTCGTTTACACTTACCGGTACCGCTAAGATTTTGATAACGCTCGCATCTGACTGTCTGAACGGCTTTATGTAAGTACGTTTGCCTTGTTTTCCTGGCCAAGTTTCACCACTAGCTTCTTGCCAACTCTTGATGTCTTGCGTGAAAAATCCAGCCTAAAACAAAAGAGCACACATGCACAACTGATGTTAATTTACTTTTGTTTTTCATTTTGAACAGTTTAAATTTTAAGGTTAAACGTCTTAGGTATACACATAATAAATTATATACATGCAATGTGCAAGATGACTTTATTGGGAAAGCAGCCCTCTCGCATCCCCATCCCTCCGCAGAAAAAGAACCACACACTAACGAGCTAGGGAAAGAGATCAAATCACAACCAATTATTAACGATAAGGATAAATCAATAACATTTAATTTTTGTTATCTATAAGTTTTAACGAATATTTCTAAAATAACATAGGAGAACTCCAAATGTCAGGGAAATCGTTGTTTACGAATTTTGCTTATGAATATATGTATATACAACAAGTTTAATTAGTACTCTTAATTGTCAGGCAAAATTCTACTAAAGTAGCCGGAATATATAAAACGTATAGTATCGTATTTATACTTTTTTAAAATGATGCCGGAAAGTAGGAAAAACATAAATTGGAACGATCACGATTTCTGTAACTTATCGAAATTTGAAAAGCGAAACCCACGACATCTCAAAATTCAACTTCCAACGTATTCGTTTTGCAC
>KN885449.1:25453-36519 GCA_000934455.1 Apostichopus parvimensis | reverse complement strand
ATGGTGTAGTTGACGCGGTCACCTGCATCGTTGAAAGAAACGTCCCCGGATGCACCTCTGAAACTTATCTAAAACGAAAAAAAAATGTTACCAAAGTTGGGTTACATACTGATGTTTTCATGAAACCACTGACCTTGAAAATTAATGATATTGGTGAAGTTGGGTTTTTGTTTTTCTTCTGTTTTATCATGATTGCAGATTAGGAGGAAAACAAATGTTAAATGTATCTTGTCAGTCTGTGGAATAGTGAGGGAAATTATTCGGCTGGCATTTGAGATCCTTTTACTCATAAGGCACATTAATTATAAAACGTTTTCATGTTATGGAGTCGGGGGTGGGTTACCATATACTTCTTTGCACGACAAATGGGACACTGCGTCCCCTGGGGAAGGGGTATACTGGAAGGGGGTGTCCCTCCAACTTCACTTTGTAGAAAAATTTGGATTTTAAAGAGGGCTAGTACAGTATATAACAATATTGGCATATAGAGTTTTATACACTTAATTTGAGTACATTGTAAAATTATTTCCTCAAATTCTAATTATTTACCAGAATTTTCAAGTGTGTTTTTAGATTTAAAGGAAACATTAAAGAAAAATCATCTGTAGGCTACAGCTATTGGTAACGTTCATGCTGTATACAATTTGTAAATGAATATTATTCCTTCTCGGGTTGAGGGAGATAATGATGAAATCATGAAATGTAAAGTTTATGAAATAGGCACATGACTATATTTTTAAGTATGTGATATGCCAATTAATTAAGCATCCTGTAATTAAAAAATAAGCCCCCGAGATCCCAATAATCGTCCAATTTGAAATGCGTATATGACTTGTATAATGTATGCCGAGACCATGCTTTGTTTCGGTGGCATACAGTCAAGCCTCGGTCAACAGATTTTTACAGCTGAATTAAAAGAAAAGTCCAGGTCAAAATTTCTTTTTGATATGTTACAGAGGAACATAATCTCAGCATTCTAGTGAAATTTGCATTCAATTCCTATGTACCGTTTTTGAGATATTGACAGTTGAAGTTATCTGATATTCTACCAAAAGTGAACTTGAAGCAAACAGGTGTGATGTCATAGTTGCACACTGACATCGAAAGTGTAACCATTTGATGCATGACGATGTATAAGATATGGTATATGAGCAATTATATTGTTCAATTGACGTACAATGCCATTGCTAGGTAAGATCTAAATAGAGGAAGTCGAACGCAAAAGAAAACAAGATGGTGGGGATAACCAACCCAGCTCCCCCCCCCCCCCACTAGCGACACACAGAATATTGCACAAAAACTCACACTGTAGTCAAAACGTTCATTAATCTATACATTAACACATATATTACATTATACAATCTATACATTCACCTTTACCATGAATATTCATAGTACATGTACTATACACAGTTGAAAATTCAACATTTTTTACATAGTTGCCCAAAAAATATAGCACCGTTTTTCATAAAAGGGGCGGGGATAACACTAAGAAGAGACGAATTGCTTCCTGCTTTCAAGGTGTAAAGAGGTTTCTTTATTACTTTAATGTGTAGCCCAAGCTAATTAGTTTGATGTTTAATTGTAGTCTGATAGCTCAGTGGGTTGAGCAGAGGACTACGAAGTTGATATCTAGGGTTCGAGTCCCACCAAAAATGTACGAACGTGAGAAAATAATATTTTGAATTTTCCCTCTTTTTCCAGTCTTGTCTTTAAGTATTAGTTCTGAAGTTAGTTTTCTAGCTGATGTGTTGGTTAGCGCGACGGTGTAAGCGAAAGACCTTGCACTGCTAATCGAGTAAACCGTGGCTAGGGTTCGAGACAGGCTGCAGGCGATAATACCTCCGGCTGTAGGTATGGTGGTTTTTGCGGCCTAGGATCCCGCGCCATATCTCCCTAGTTGTCGTAACCGAAACCCGGGTGGATGCGAGGAGGGTCGGTCGGTCAGAGGTCGAACAGAAGCGTTCTAGGTGGCGTTCGTGAATCCTTGCCTTTGGCCAGAGGGCAAGACACTCTCTGCGAGCTGGCATGTGTGCAGCCCATGTCCACTGAATACGTGGCATAATGAGTTGTCATTCTCCTATTTTTCTACCTACGGAAGCTTTTAAAAGCCGTAACAGTATTTCATAAAATATTTAGACAACGTATGAGAATAGCCCCATCTTTTTTCCACCGTTCCTTTTTTAAGTACTTATATAATGACGTAATTATGACGCTCAAATGCGGGATCGGTGTCAATAATTACAATGTGTTTTTTATTGATATGAGCTTATTATTATTATGGATAATTCAGCAATCAAACAATGAAGCATGTATAACCAAACTACAGACTCATGGGAGCAAGCTAAAATGAAGAAGCTTTATTTCGATTTTGCCAAATATTTCAAAATGTGTTTCTCAAGAAGATCGCTTCACTAGTCCCCAATTTTCTACGATTGATAAAGTGGGCGGTCGGTCCTTGTTTTTAAACTTTATTGATCACAAAATAGCACAACCATGTTTACTTTCCTTAGCTATACTTTGCTAATTAAGCTATAGTTCTTGTCCTACATGCATAACTCAGAACCTGGCTTTAGTTAAAAGTCGATTGCCACTCTTGAGGCTTCTACAATACTATCAGAGTAGCGGAAGTATTCGGTTTACACATTGATGCTAAAGAATATTACGGAACTGAGCCTGACTAAAGAATGGCTCGAGATGTCATGTGATTGTTTTAGTAACAGCAATCTACAAAACCAGTATATCATATAGGGTGTCAAGTTGTGTTAGAACTATAGAAAGGGAGATGTGGAGGATAACCCTTTACCATTGTACCTATACTACAAATAAAGTTGGAACAACGAATCCTTGATTCCAGTTCAAGCGCCGAGAATCTCATCGACTGCGTTATCGGGCGATATGCACGTACCCTATACTATTCTACACGTGTTAGGATAGCGATGTAATGGTAATTGACCAAATGACCACATATTGTACGGTATGGTACTGGAAACAGAACCACAGACAGCGGGTCAGTGAGCCAACAATACAGCTGGGTGCGTCCGATCCATTAAAGGGTGTGAAGACTCGCGCAAGAAGAAACGTCTAATATCGATAATCTGACCTAGTTTCAAATGAGGTGTAACAGAAGTGTTAGACACCACCATCGATCCCACAAAATACACACACAGCTTGCTACCGTCGGTAATTAGACAATAGTGTACAGTCAGTACATGCAGCTGCGGTCAATACCCACAGCACAGTATACAAACGATACAGCGATGGTCATCTCAGGTCCAGCTAAATATAACAAGGTATCACGTATCATTACTGTCTGCATTTTGTAGCGACACGAACAAAACGTCATTTACAAGCAACAGAAAGTTAACTTTTTCAGATGGCCGCACGCGGTTTGGGGCGAGTCTTCAATGTCTTTAAGAGTCCATTTCTATTCCTACACCTCTCCTTGCTATACGCCACTCCCCCCAGCCCGAAGAAATGAGAAAATGTCGGTTAACCGATTAATTTTTATTTGTTATTGTTAACCGGTTAATTCAATATGTCATCCGAGACTGAACAGAAAATATATTGGAATGTTGGGTGATACCTCTGTAATTAATTTACAGTGTTCTCTGTGTTTCTTTTGTTATCTTTATCTTTTCGTTTAGAAATTTTTATGTATTTTTCGTGGTGTATGACTGAAATATATAAAGTTATTACCATTTGAAATATTCATGTTTATAGAATCTTTTAAATTATAGAATCTTAAATTGTTACCTGCTTCAGGTAAGGTTCCAGTGTTGATTTCTGACTTTCTCCACAGACTGGGACTGACGTAGGGTAACGCCCTTCTCTCCGAACATGTAGATCCATTGCCATGGAGACCGCAACGAGCGCATCGTAGGCCGCCCTCTGTCTGAAGCGCCAGCTCTTGATTGGCGTGGAAATGGAGGTGTAATACTTCAAGTCGTTAGCAACCATTTTAAACCTTGTTAAGAAAGCCATATTGTGGCGGTATTTCTGTTCCAAGAAACTTTTAGAAATCGGTGGGTTCTGTTTAATGGATGAAAGAAAACAAGTTGTAAAAGTAATTAAAAAGAAATGGGGTGGGGGATGGGATGACATGGAAGTTGTAAACTTTGGAAGGAAAACCAGAAAGAAACTTCTTAGCTCTTTCACAACTGTCAAATTTACAGATAAATAAATATCTTGTCGCAAACATGTGCGTACGATCATCAACGGTATTCGCCTCAAATTTGAGCGTACTAATATTTTGAAATATTTTGCTGGCGGGTTTTTAACGGTCCAAATTACTTCAAAACATTCGTGGGAGTTAAACCTATATAATTTAGCGTCTAAAGGAAGTAACAATACTTAGGCCAGATATCAACGAGACCCGTGTTTTACGATACATAGATATACTGAGGAGCTTGATAGTCCTTCCTTGGACCCCCCCCCCCCATCCCATCCCATCCCCCTCTTGATCTATCTTGATCTATACCCAGAACATCTTGATAAGATAAAATCGTTGTAAAACCATGCAGCTGCTATCAGTGGCGGACTGGCCGCACGGGGTTTTGGGCAATGCCTTGTGGGCCGGTGGCCCGGTGGGCTGGGGAGCCTGGTAAAAATTACAGCCCATTTTCAAAGTAGTTAATAGAAAACAGACGGGCTGTGTAGAAATATATTTTAAATGTGGGAATCAGCTCATCAAATCACCATGTTAGTTAGTCTGTTAGTTCGTAACAAAAGAACGTGCTATTGGCAACCCGTCCGTCCTAATGGATTCTATTTAAGTACCATATCAATAAATAAAGGGCCGGTCCAGATGGAAAATGCCCGGGCCGGTTTTAAGACCCAGTCCGCCCCTGGCTGCTATAGATAATAACAAAATCAAAGTGACCAAATAGCTAAACCTTCATGCAATAAGACATTATTACTCGACAAGACTGAAATTGTACAGGCAGGAATAGGACTATTTGGTGGAATCAAATCGAAAAATTAAAGATTGTGGTCTACTCAGCCTACAATCACCATTCCTGTTTGTGGTTAAACAGGTGCGTATCCAGGGGGGGGCGTTGGGGGCGCGCGCCCCCCGGGTAAGGAAAAGAGGAGAGAAAAAAAAGAGAAGAAAAAAGGGGAAAAGAGGGGAAAAAAAGAAAAGGAGGAGAGGAAGGAAAGGAAAAGAAAAAGAAGAAAGAGAGAAAAAGGAGAAAAGGAGGGAGTATAGAAGATAAACGCCAAGACACCGGGAAGAGAAAGAGGAACAGTCATAATTACAGCGCTGATCCCTATGATATACACAGGGTAGCCAGTGACAGATCGAGGATTACGGAGGGGACGTGCGCCTCACCCTACCCCTTACACCGACAACTCCATTTTTGACGTTTCCATTTTTCTTCTCACACTAATGTATCTATATATATACTATATATGGTCTATCATAACGCGTGTGTGTATGGACGCCTTAAACAATTGTACAATTGTGCAATGGATCCAACTGTGGCTGGTCTTGAACTCGACCGAGTCGTCGGGAACATGACGCATTTCAGGAAGGGGGCGACCGCCCCCCCCCCGAGCAAATTTTCTTTATGATATCGCTAGTAATTTTAAAATAGACAATGCTTAGGTGCAACTTACAAGGCCTGGGAAGTGTCATTTCCAGCAATCTGGGAGGCATTTTCGGCCAAAATTTTCTTGTACGCTTCGCGCCAACACATGGTGGCGCTACGCTTAGATAGTTTGCTACACTAGATAGCGCTACACGCCTGCACGAATTTGTAAAGCAAAGAGCAGATATCACATCATATCAGTGAACATGAAAATGCATGTTCCACGATGAACAGCCTTAAAACTGTCTATGTGTGTAGACAAAGGCGTAGGAGCCCAATTGGATTTGGGGGCTGTAACGACTTGCCCGAAAAATATAACCACAATTTTTCGCGGGCTAAGCGCGCGTTCAACATGTTAATGTCAATATCATATAAGCAAGCATTGGTCATTATAACGCATGGCATCGTGTACCGTACGGTCCGTGAAAGTTGCGCTGTATACCGCCGGATGCTAATGTAAACAACGAAATGTCTTATGTAGATGGAGAAAAAGCATACAGGTCCAATTATGTCACAACTCTCTTTTACAGTAGTCATGGCGAATTAGTCGACCAAGCTTACAACTTTATTTTAATTACCAAGGAGATAATTTTTAAACTATTCATTTCCTTAAGCTACATCATTGCTATTTATTTTTCTTTTTTCAGTAGGTGCCCGAAAAATTCTCAGCATATTGCCCGAATTTTTAGGGGGAAAAATTGGTTGGGGGGGGGGGCTGCAGCCCCCGCCTCCTACACCTATGTGTGTATAGGTTTAGAAATATATGATATCGGAAATATCTGGTATTTTCATTTCCTTCAACGAAGTTTTATAATAGCCGTTATAAGAGGTTTTAATATTTCTACACCAATAAATTAACTGTGTCGGAATTTTCGAAAATTTCCTGACCAACATTCTTCATCATACTTCCCTCTACTCGTGCAATTTGACCTGTCTGTTAGGGGTTGAAGGAGGTTTTTCAATATTGGTTGTCCGTAGATTGAATTTTGTGCAACATTATGGGAATGTTTTGAAGTGATTTTATTCACGAGAAATGGGAATTTTCAAATTCTGAACAAATAATGGGCTTAAAACCTTGAAATGTGTGGCTTTCGGATATTGTGGGCCGTGATGTATAGAATCACCTACAAAAGCAATGATCCACAGGACATGCAATTAGGTCGAACATGATGTGTGACTGGTGACAATCTTCAAAAGGTTATGGATGGAAAAAAAAACTATTGGGAAATACTTGGTTCTCAGGCAAAAGTGTACAACTGCTTGGTCATTTTCAAGCCCGAGAAGTGCCATTTCCGGTGATCTGGGGGGTATCAAAACCAGAAATTTTCTTGTACGCTCCGCGCCAACCGATGGTGGCGCTCCGCTTAGATAGTAATTCGCGCCCCCCGGGTTAGAAAATCCTGGATACGCGCCTGATTTGTAATCCCTGTTTGCGTGCATTCACCAGAGGGAGGGTGACGAGTATCACAAACAGCACTGTAAGCAAGTTTGTATTGTAGTAGTGAAAGATGGAAAGAAGACTATATGGAATTTTTTTTATGCAGTCTCGCCTATAGTGTATATATAGAGTTTGACATTATCTGAATGGGTGAAACGTACACTTTATTAACGTCATATCACAAGCTGTGTTTCTATGTATCGCATTCCCACTCATGAAAGAATTCTTTGTGTTTGACTAAACCACAGGGCCTATACATGCTATATCATAATTAATAGATGTATGTTTTATTTTAGTAACACGGATTTATGTGCTTACAATTATCTTTGATATTACCATTATAGTTTAGCGACGGACTTATTTTATTGATTTCATGATGCGAGTATCGAAGGTGGGATAAAGAAAAAAGGATTTCTATTTTCAGTTATAGCTGCCTATACCTTACAGCCTTATGTATCCTGTATTAACGGTGTAGTAGAATACAATAAGGCAGTGGTAGGCACAGATCTTCAAAGGTGGTGGGAGGGGGGTGGGGGAGTTGGTCAAATTCTAAATCTCTTCCTGTACCGACGACTGATTTAGGTAGGGTAATGATACTTTATGGAAGGGAGTCGTGACCGGAGAAGTGTTCTAACTCTTCACTGAGTGAACGTTTCCCCTCCGACTGACGACAGACAGGCAGGGGGATTCCCCCCCCCCCCCATTGCCACTAGATTAATATTAAGAAAAAAATTCAAGTCAATATGCAGAGAGGCTTTAGTTAAACCAGGGAGTTGTTATGCCCGCTGGTCTTGCACTATTTGTTCATATATGTCCAAGCTTTATGTACTCGTAGAGACACCTTCTTATAGTCCCCCGGCCCCTTTGCTGCACTAGAGCGGTATAGGTTATGTCGCCTTTGCAATTGACATACTTTAGACTGCGACAGGTGTCTGAGCTAATAAAAAAAATGACAGCTCCGTCAACGAGTAAAGGTCCAATCAAATCTCAGGAAAGGAATGATGCATGTTTTTTTCTTGTTTTAGATTCTATATCACCCGATATACGTAGAGAACACAGTTACTACTGTAAATCTTACAGTTTTGTGCCACAGTAAAAACTGGATTGTGCTATAATTCGGTAGCATGTGCTAGCCTATTAGGATTGCAGTAAGAACTGAGGATATGTGTAATTCCAACAAATCCAGTTGTTTGGGATTTGTTGGAATTACACATTTACTCTGTACTTATACTGTAAACCTAATAGCACATGCTACCGATTTATCATATTTATCAGCACGATCCAGTTTTTTACTGTGGTATACAAAACTGTAAGATTTACAATATAGTTATACTGTAATCTCTGTGTGAATCGGCTGTCTATATGGATGTCAAACTTCAAAACTAAGTTTATCTGTCCTCTATAAAGGCTGTAGGAATAGCTATTAGTGGAAACCTTAAACCATCAACCTTAAGCCATAACCTTAAACCTTTAACAGGCGCGTATCCAGGATTTTCTAACCCGGGGGGCGCGAATTACTATCTAAGCGGAGCGCCACCATCGGTTGGCGCGGAGCGTACAAGAAAATTTCTGGTTTTGATACCCCCCAGATCACCGGAAATGGCACTTCTCGGGCTTGAAAATGACCAAGCAGTTGTACACTTTTGCCTGAGAACCAAGTATTTCCCAATAGTTTTTTTTTCCATCCATAACCTTTTGAAGATTGTCACCAGTCACACATCATGTTCGACCTAATTGCATGTCCTGTGGATCATTGCTTTTGTAGGTGATTCTATACATCACGGCCCACAATATCCGAAAGCCACACATTTCAAGGTTTTAAGCCCATTATTTGTTCAGAATTTGAAAATTCCCATTTCTCGTGAATAAAATCACTTCAAAACATTCCCATAATGTTGCACAAAATTCAATCTACGGACAACCAATATTGAAAAACCTCCTTCAACCCCTAACAGACAGGTCAAATTGCACGAGTAGAGGGAAGTATGATGAAGAATGTTGGTCAGGAAATTTTCGAAAATTCCGACACAGTTAATTTATTGGTGTAGAAATATTAAAACCTCTTATAACGGCTATTATAAAACTTCGTTGAAGGAAATGAAAATACCAGATATTTCCGATATCATATATTTCTAAACCTATACACACATAGGTGTAGGAGGCGGGGGCTGCAGCCCCCCCCCCCAACCAATTTTTCCCCCTAAAAATTCGGGCAATATGCTGAGAATTTTTCGGGCACCTACTGAAAAAAGAAAAATAAATAGCAATGATGTAGCTTAAGGAAATGAATAGTTTAAAAATTATCTCCTTGGTAATTAAAATAAAGTTGTAAGCTTGGTCGACTAATTCGCCATGACTACTGTAAAAGAGAGTTGTGACATAATTGGACCTGTATGCTTTTTCTCCATCTACATAAGACATTTCGTTGTTTACATTAGCATCCGGCGGTATACAGCGCAACTTTCACGGACCGTACGGTACACGATGCCATGCGTTATAATGACCAATGCTTGCTTATATGATATTGACATTAACATGTTGAACGCGCGCTTAGCCCGCGAAAAATTGTGGTTATATTTTTCGGGCAAGTCGTTACAGCCCCCAAATCCAATTGGGCTCCTACGCCTTTGTCTACACACATAGACAGTTTTAAGGCTGTTCATCGTGGAACATGCATTTTCATGTTCACTGATATGATGTGATATCTGCTCTTTGCTTTACAAATTCGTGCAGGCGTGTAGCGCTATCTAGTGTAGCAAACTATCTAAGCGTAGCGCCACCATGTGTTGGCGCGAAGCGTACAAGAAAATTTTGGCCGAAAATGCCTCCCAGATTGCTGGAAATGACACTTCCCAGGCCTTGTAAGTTGCACCTAAGCATTGTCTATTTTAAAATTACTAGCGATATCATAAAGAAAATTTGCTCGGGGGGGGGGCGGTCGCCCCCTTCCTGAAATGCGTCATGTTCCCGACGACTCGGTCGAGTTCAAGACCAGCCACAGTTGGATCCATTGCACAATTGTACAATTGTTTAAGGCGTCCATACACACACGCGTTATGATAGACCATATATAGTATATATATAGATACATTAGTGTGAGAAGAAAAATGGAAACGTCAAAAATGGAGTTGTCGGTGTAAGGGGTAGGGTGAGGCGCACGTCCCCTCCGTAATCCTCGATCTGTCACTGGCTACCCTGTGTATATCATAGGGATCAGCGCTGTAATTATGACTGTTCCTCTTTCTCTTCCCGGTGTCTTGGCGTTTATCTTCTATACTCCCTCCTTTTCTCCTTTTTCTCTCTTTCTTCTTTTTCTTTTCCTTTCCTTCCTCTCCTCCTTTTCTTTTTTTCCCCTCTTTTCCCCTTTTTTCTTCTCTTTTTTTTCTCTCCTCTTTTCCTTACCCGGGGGGCGCGCGCCCCCAACGCCCCCCCCTGGATACGCACCTGCAAATTAAAGGGATTATTTCACGCTGCCATGGGATACAATGTGACACTTATCTTTAGGTGTAACATATTCCACGCTGTTAGTTTTGGTATTTCGAAAACGTGCCTGTATAGAGTGCACATGAAGGAAAAGCTAAGGGGACTATAGGGAGCACTTCCTGCACCCCCTCCCCACCCCCATGGGCACGCTTAGTCGGAGAACCAAAATTTAGGAATATTTTAATTTTTACATAAATTTTAAAAATGTGACAAAATTTTAAAATCATGTTGCCCAGGGTAGTGCATTCACCATTTATCAAGAGGGATGTTGATCGCTTTTCGAAAACCGACATGCAGTGAATATAGCTGGGCAACGTGTCGAAAAATTAAAAAAAAGCGGCAACTTGCTTTATAATTACAAACTATACACTGTTATTGACTGGGAGTGCATTACCTACATACATAACTCACATGTCCAGTGCTTTCAAACGTAGCTATTTTAGTAGCTACTTTAACTTAAGCTCAGAAATACATTCTAAAGATTCCAATGTCATTGGAATGTATTTCAAATCCCCTGTAGGGGTCCATCGGGAGAATAACCCAACCACCATCCC
>KN885448.1:104268-120417 GCA_000934455.1 Apostichopus parvimensis | reverse complement strand
TTAAGCATACACATGACTATTACAGTATATATAGTCATTCATAAACAACAAGGAAATGTATTTAGTTTGCCTTAAGGTTAGTAAATTTGTGTATGGTATTGCAAAAGACTGCCAGTTCTATACCTAAGTGTGGCAAGCAAACAATGAATTTTTATTATATACTACTTGTCCTTGATTTAACAAGTTACAGGAAGGTACAGAAATACTGTAGTTAGTGAAAAAAAAAAAAAACATTTCCTTGTACCATGTGACAGTCTTGTGGTCTTCTGCAATGTGAAAATTTGTTTAAAGTCTGAGTTACAGTTGAATACATTTTACTGCAGAGACTAAGAAGAAAGCCAGTCAGTGCAAATGCTTCAAAAGCACAACTTTAACAGGTAACTTTAACAGGTAGTTTCTTCATTATCTCATCATTTTTCTTGAAGAATTTAAAACAAGGAAATTCAGAATGATTTTGAAATGATTGAATATTGCAACTGGACATTACCTTCAAAGGTTAGTCAAAATTTTTCCATAGCTTTCATTTTCGAATGGTTTCCTGCTTATGTAGCCTTTTCCTTTAGTATTTTACATGAAACAATAACAAAAAATGTCCTGTGGATGTCCAACATTTCCTGGATGGCTGTTTTATTTAAAAAAAGACCAGTACTGGGTAATTATATAGTGTTTTAAGTATCATGTAACAGTATTTGCAGGCTCTGACCTTTTCTGTCCCTTGTATAAACATTGTGGTTCCTGTGTGGCAAAAAGCAACAATGCACCATCTTTTATACTTGTATGGTTTTTTTCCCATCTTAGCATGCAGTAGATCTAGCATCTTGCACTGTGGTACCCCATAAACTATTCCCGGCAATATCATATGGTATCGTTTTTTCGTCTACACCCATAAACTACGTTCGTCTGTTCAGATGCATATTTTCATGGAAAATGTCCTTTCGTGACTCAAGAAAAGAAAGTTTCAAGGTGCTACAGATCTAACCTTGAACCCATGCTTTTCCTGATTTCTTTTGGGTGATGCATTCATCTCCACCACAAGTGCTGGTCGGGAACATTTAATTACAGTGCTGCACATATGACAAGGCTCTGTACTGAGATTTGTGATGTTCATATGACACTGTACAGTTCTTTAAAGGTTATTAGTATTGGGTTTAGTCTACATATATTCTAACACTTAAAGGGTGTGAAGACTCGCGCAAAAAGAAACGTCTAAAGCCGGTAATCTGACCTAGTTTCGAATGAGGTGCTTTGTAAATGTTAAGCCTTATCAAATCAAAAGTATGTTACAAAATGTTTCCCGAAAAGGTAAATGAGGGCGGTATTAAAGAACATAGCATGCATAGACTCCGGATGTGTGACCTGATGAATTCACTTTGGCTTCCACTTTTTGAGTACAGTGTTTCTGTACCCTGCCGTGTTGGACGAATCTAACCGTAATAGAAATTACAGACTTTTGTGGTTGGGGTCATAGTCTTCGCCGATCTTGAAATCCGCGGTCCCCTCACAAGTTTGGAAGGTACAGTAGATAAGAGTAACTCCATAGTTTTCCCTTTTCAGGAAACCGAAAAGGAAAGGGTTCTGTTTGAGGAGCAACCATGGTCTAGTTTCTTCAGTATTATTTCATCTTAAAACCTAGTCTTGGGTACCGTGACACTGTTGCCATGAGCTCATGTACAGTACCATTAGAACAGCATGCTACTGTGAAACATGTAAAACAAGCCTGAATAGTTCCTTCCGGTAGTGCCAAGAATGATGTGCCAGCTACCGTAGCAGGCTTGTAAGAGGAAGAAGTTCAAGAAAGATTTTGATCTGTGGTGGCTAATTAGTTTCTGTTTTCTGAGTAAATATGAGCTATCAATACTTCTCCTATCCTCCAAATATTTCTCAGTGGTGTGTTTTTTACATTATATTCAGCAAAGTAGGTAGAGTGTTCCTTCCTGTGGTTTTAGTGTTTAATTTGCCAAGTCAGGTGATTGTTGCTGGAAAAAATAATGTTAATCTTGTGTGTTTCAGTTTAAACTGTACATGATTGGCTAGATTCCAGTATTAAATGCAGCACAAGTATGTCTTTCAATATATGACTAAGCAAGGAATAATTTAGTGTTCTATCTATTGTATAGCAGTTCAGAAAGAATTTTCAAATTTTTCTGTGTAAGGATCCCCCCCCCCCCCCCCCATATGAACTGTACAAGCTCGGACTTGTATAGCAATTTGATCATATTGCATATAGCAGTTTGGGATGTGAAAGTGATACTGGATAAATTAAACTATAAAACAAATGATGTAAGTTCATTACTATAATATATTGCATGCCTTATGAATATTTCATGCTTATCCATTACAATAGAACAATGTAAAATGAGACATCACATGTTGTTTTGAAGGTTCTTCTCTTTGTTTTCTGTCCTTGGGAGTAGGAAAGGAGAGAGAGAGAGAGAGGGGAGGGGTGGGGGGGGGTTCCTGTCTGTGTTGGGTCAGTAGGAAGATAAGCAACAATGGCAACAGAACGGTATCCTCCTTTTTCCATACTTTGTGCAGTATAGACTGATTAAAATGTACTGTACCTATGTACGGTATATGTGAACAGTGCCTAGCTTACATACCTACAGTGTAAGCATCCATGTACAGTTAAGCATGTACAGTGCATTGAAGTGTACACTTTACTGGTACTTACTACTGTGGTACAGTATATACACATATCTACATATATAAACATACAGTATAATGATGTGTACCTTGTTCATTGCTACTGTTTGTCCAACCCAAGAAATCTCAACTGCATATATACAGTATACATATATTCAAAGTACACAGTCATACCCTGCAAAACAGCTATTACTACAGTAAGAGTGCTTTATAGCCCTTAACCAAATTCCATGTCTACCCTGGATTAGGAAGATAACAGCCATGAACTTTGGAAGTTAAACCTATTATTTTTTTCGTTGGTATCCATGGATAAATGTTTTTACTGTTGTGGGTAGAAGTGCAGTAACTGCTTGGCTTAACTGCCAGGTGTCTGTGTTCCTTGTTAAATAGATCCAGCCTTGTAGTTTATTCAGTATGGATGAGATTAAATTGATATCATGTAACGAAGATATAGACTGTCAACGGTTACTTTATTTCCTCGTTCTTTATTTCTTTTCTTAATTTCAGTTTCAAAACCGATAAATACCAGATATAAATCAAATAATAATGGAAGATTAAGAAGAAGACTTGATAATGTATATCAAATAAGTCTTGGGAAGATGTTGTCTTGTGCGAAATATTTGTAACAGTTCCAACTGTTTACAACTCCTGATCCCTGACATGTATGTCAGGACTATGAAATATACTGTACAGCAGGATCGAGTCTAAGTTGTCATTGCTTAAATGTGAAAGGCGTTGAAATATATTGACATAGTTCTCTGAACGGGATAGAAAGGATTCCAATTTTTTTATTTATTTCTTTGGGGGGGGGGGGGGGGGGGGCATATTTGAACATTAAATCCCCTTTTTGTTGGAATTTGAATTAATGACATTATTACATTTTTAAGAGCTCTCTGTGTGAACTGTAGGGCTATAACTAATTTACCTTCCAGTCATAGTGTGTGCATACAGTGTAGTACCTATCATCCTTAATTTAACCTGTGGTGATTACCTTGATTGTGTAACAGTGCTATACTATATAGATCTGTGATTGTATTAGGTGTCACAATGATCTGAAACTGATTCTTTTCTTCTGTGGAGAATTACTTTAGTTATAGTCAATTGTCATGTAATGAAATGAAAAGATGCTGGTCTAGATAATCCAAAAGTTGATTGCCATTAAAATAGTTTTATTTGCTATGACTAGGCTTTTGGTACTTTTAGGGAATTTACCAGTTCTTACAGCGAGAGCAATTTAGTGAACTTCCCTTAACTTTAATATTGAGCGATATTGCCTAGATATCAACTTATGTGATCTAGATATATGACTCTTGTGTACAAACCAAATGATGTTTTGTCAAGCCCTCTCGCTTTACACTTCACTGGACTTCTTGATTTGTTATGTACAAACCAACCTACAGTAGATACTGTACCGTACTGTGCTGAGTAAAAGATGAGAATAAATTGAAATATATATAAATTAAAAAAAAAAAAAAATGGTATCTGTCTCTCAAGCATTTGTACTGTACATAGTGTTTGTAAACAAGATGAAACAAAGTCTGCAAATCCAGGAGTGGAGAACCTTTGTTATGAAAAAAAGTTCCATTATAATTTTCAAAAGTATTCAGACTGCTTTACGAATACAGAAAACTTGAAGTACCTGTTTACAAGTGAAGCATGTTTCACTCGAACTGTGCGAGTAAACTCATTTATTAACTGTCTTGTCTAAGTGTCTGCACATTGCCAAATGCTTCACCTTCGAGCACTTTATATTTTTGATGAACCTTTGCAATGGTTACCTCTGGACGATACTACTTTGTGGTGTGCAGAAGGTTACTGTACAGGACCTCAAAGGTTGCCTAGAGCCAGATAATTTTACTGTCCATGAAATGAGACCGATAGCAACAAATTCGTTTCAACAGTTACGATTTTACAGAAATACAGTATTTCTGTCCTTTTACAAAACACAAATTGGCATTTCTGTATGCATAGCCATTGAGCGCCAAAAGTCTCCCATCTCGTATACTAAGAGCAATTTGGATGTGAATGGAAGAGAGTGATAGGCACTGTGAAGGGGAATTTAGGAAGTGGTGAGTGGGAATTGTGGGGGAGGGGGGGAGGGTCACTACCATCCAAAATTGCAGCCCTCAGAATGAAAGAGTCACTTTAAACCTTTTCCTCTTTTTTCTTCGCATTGTTTGCAGGTCTGAAGACTTACTGTATTCTGTACTGCCATAATTAACAGATGTCCGCAAACATCCAGTTGACCTCTATGCTCCGTTGTTGGTTTCACTGAAAGTCAAAGATGGCCCTTGTAACTTTCACCTGGGCTGTTCATGTCCTGTACTCTTGTCTGCTATTCTTATTGGTTCTTGTCTCAGTATCTGCAGATGTCATTGTGGTAAGTTGATCAATAAACAGTGGGGATAATTAACAATACATTACGGTAGATTGTACTTACTACTCCACACTTATGTCATTTAAGCTTAACCAAAAAAAATCACGTTTCTTTTTCAAATGATAGAGAGAAGTTGAGAAATGTTGAATGTTTTTTAATATAATTTTTGCATTTGATTAATGCTAAACAAAACCAAAACAACGTGTCTGGGCGACAATTTTTTCTCGAGTCAAACAGAACCACCAAAATACTTGCTTACCTAACAATAAACATTCCTCTGATGAAATCATAAAATGATATTTCTTTATCTGAATAAGATCAGTTGCAATCTTGTCTCCGGTTTTGCACTGAAATGTTGGTAGAAATGTTGACCAAATGCAAAAAAGGTGTTTTAAAGCACTCTTACCTAAACGTTTGTTTGCTTTTACCACCCTTGGTTACCACCAACATGTGACCAATTTTTTTCCAGGTTTTTTGGTTTTTGGGTTGCTTTTTGGGCCGGTTAGTTTTTTCTTGTTTGTTAATTTCTGAACCCGGCTAGGTTTTTTGGTTTTTTTTTTTTGTGGAGACTATTCTTGATTTTTTTTTTTTGTGTGTTTTTTTTTTCTCCCCGAGAGATTTCGCTTTTCCTGTGTGTTTTCCCCTATATATAAGAAAAAACTACTACTAGTCGTGTTGTAGGTGGTGTTGTGCTGCTGTTTTAAAGAGTCCTTGAAGTCTCTCGACTAATTGTATTTGTCACAACTCGTTCTGGGATAACCCCCTCAAGTATTTTATTGATTGCTTTACGTGTTGAGTTAATTGGATGCTAATTATTTAGCCATGGTTTTGTGCATCCTTAAGCATTACGTAATCATTTATTGTTAACGCTGTCCGTCTTTACGTCTTTGTTGACTGCTCTCTTAAAAGAATCCGTGACAGTATTTCAATAAATTCTTTTGTGGTGGGCATGGGGTCTATAAAATCATTTGGCCGGCTTGGACATTAAATAAACGATACATCTTTACTAGATAATGACATGTCGTAATTATTTTTACAACGCCACTTAATATTTACAACATGAAATGCATTAAAACTGGAGAGGGCCTCAAATATGCACGTAAAATTAATGATGTAACGTTTGTTTCTGTAATCTTGGTGCTCATAGGTAGGTAATAAATCTTGGGTCGTTAATACTTACATTGCATCGTAAAAAGACAGGTTATCTTTGTTCCACACCTCAGTCTCAGATCAACAACTTTTAGGTCACATTCTAAATAGCCCAATCACATCTTGTTTATGTCATGAATGTGTTGGGCTCTGTGAAAGGATGTCTCATTCCTTGATTTCAAACGTCAGGTTGCCGATCTAATATGTGACGGTCTTTAGAATATAAATCAACAACAGATATTTGAAATATTTCAATCAAGCAGAAATAAATGTTGTCTTATTCATTGATTGTAGGTTAAAAGTCTATATCAAATTTTTTGTTGTAATTGTAGTAACATCATGTGGGAACTGTTTGACTTCCATATCATTAACACAAACTTGCAGCGTGTCGTGATTTAATCACGATACAATGTAATTCCGTAATTCCTTCCAAACTTGGTAGAGGTTAACAATATATTGTGAAACAATTGTGCAACAGTCTGAGCTGGAAAATGATCTCAAAGCTAGAGATTGTATGAAGCTAAAAATAGGCCTACCGCTTGACTCTATACACGTTTCCTTTTGCAGATTTTTGAAAATGTGACCACGGAGGAATTTGCCTCCATGCCTTCAACGTTTGGATACCCAATTCCTCAAGAAGGTATAAGTGTGAGTAAATCTTTTTGTTTTAAAGCTAGAATAAACGCTGGGGAATGATTACCCTGTGTCAAATAGCAAACTGCACTAAAAAATGGGGCAGTATGATTTTTACATGCCTGCTCAAAGATTTTTACCATTTTTTTTTTTTGACAGGAACTTTAGTATTGTGTAAAAGAGACAAAATACAGGGTCCTCAAAAATGCTGCCCTAAAATTATTCCCTGAAATGTCATCAGTATCGCCGATGACCATGTTAGGAAGTACAAAAACAAATAGATAACTAAAATGTTCTAAATGTTGCCCAGTTAAGTAGTTTTCATAATATTTGAAATATATAGAGAATTTAGTTATCTAATTGAACAATCCCCAACATCTGTGAAAAATGTTGGGAAGTCACAACCTCTGGGAAACAATTTTTTGAAAAAAATTTTCAACAACCTTTAAGAAGTTTTCTAGCATGCTTTAAAAATATGTAAAGTCAGTACTGATGCCCCAGATACTTCTGTGGTCTGAATGTGGTTTCATGTCATAAAAATGGCGGAATAGACCAATGTTATATTCTGTGCACGAACCTTGTTAAAATCGTATGGATTTGTGTAACATAAAATGATTTCAAATATCCTGTTCAGTTCTGTTTCACCTTTTCATTACAGGGTTACTTAGTCATCGCTAATCCTATTACTGCATGCACCTCCATTAAATCATCACCAAACGTTTCCGGAGACCCGCCTTTCTTCGCTCTGATTCAGAGAGGCGACTGTGATTTTGACTTAAAGGTAAGATGGGGATACCAGGTGAAAGGTCATTAATAAATTGGGGGCCCAAATTTTAGCATGCTAAAATTACTTTTAAAAATGTTTCCAAAAAGCATCAATTTTGTGCGGACATTTCCCACTCCCTTCTCCTTTGGAATCTGCCATAAAGAAGTGAACTTTGTGTATGTCTGGAAATTATTCGTCCAAGAATTCAACTGAGTTATGCATACCATTACAGCCTATATCATCTTATTCAGTGTTGACAGGTTCCCTACAATCACATTATTATGATGAGGCACTTCTCTGCCACAGGAGGTTGCCATTCTGATGTATAGAACGAGCTAATTGTAGTTTTGTGTAAATTATAAAATAGTCAACGAAACACAGGAATGTTTTGTAAAACAAATAGCCTATAATATATTGTGCCAATCGCTATAACCTTGGTAATTAATGCAGAGAATTATTTAGTGTTCAAATCTTGCGTTTCACTTTTGAAGGATACTGATTTTTTCTCTCTCTCTTGGAAAATGCTGTTTCCTTTGTACAAAATCTGCTATAATATCTTTGTACTTGTATAGCAATGTGTCCCTTTTGCATAGCATTCTGCTATGCGATACCGGATAAATCATTCCTTTTAATGAACAGAAAAGTCTTGCATGGACATGTGCTTCTTGTCAACACTTTTGTCCCCAAGATGTCAATTCTAAAATGGAAGGTACACAAAATGAGACCTACCTGAAAATTTGTTATCACAACATGTATTATATGAATCCGGGCTATACGTCAAGCGCCCGTAAAGTTAACCTACACTGAAAACATCCTTGACTTGCTACCATATGATCATCAAGTAGGGTTTTAACTGGGTGTACAGTATTATACCATAGAACTCGTACTGCTGACAAAACAATTTAGTAGCCTGTGTCCTGTTTGACTTCTTTTGCAAAAAAGGGCTGTTAATGATATGCATAGGTTTGAATGTATTTATAATGGAATGCATACTACTGACTTAAAAGTTGGAATGTGCATTGACATTGGACTGTGTGAGATACAAATTTTTTATCCATTTAAATCTCAAAAATGACAATATAGACAAATTTCATACTTGGATATAATGGATACCCCCTGCTGAGTTTCAGAGACCTAGATTGTACTTTGGTGGCTGTAGGGTATCATTTATATCAAAGTTCAAAAATGGATAAACTTTGTGACAATAAGTCTTTCAAGAACGGCACCTGGTAACACAAATCTCACATCTTTAGTAATGAAAGTTTTATGGTTTCTTGGAAGGTCAGACATCATTTAAGATCAACAGGGATTACAGTTAACTTTGTAAACCTAACAACTGAAAACTTAAGAATGCATACATGTACAGAATGTATCAATTTCTTACTCGGTACGTTCCGTACTGTATAAGGTTTTCAAGATGGCGTGTAATCCAGATATGTTCCCCAAATTATGTTTATTCATAACATCATTTAGAATAATTCTCAATTTACTAAACATATCACGGAACTGTTTTCCGGTTCTTCTTATCGTAAACCATGCAACGATATTATTCACTGGTGACATGCAGTGCCGTGTAATGATTGGGTTTGTGTACGATCCAAATTTTTTAGTAAATGTATTGGAGATCTTGCAAGTGTCATCTCTTTAAGCCCACAGACTATGTGTTAATTAATTAATACATGAAATTATTATGATTATTATTGTCATATTTAGTTTATTGATGTTTCTCTATTTGACCTTGTTTTCCTTTCAAGGTGTGGGAAGCTCAAAATGCTGGTTTTAAAGGGGCTATCGTTTACGATAATATCAACGAGGGTCTGTTCCCTATGACGGGCAAGACATGTAAGTGTAGGCATATTTCTTTTCTTCACAAGAGGAACTAGCAGTACGTTGCCCTAGATGCTTTCAACATCTTATCTGTGAGGTGGGCCCACACTTATTGTTTTTGTTTTCTTAAGAGTGGTAAATGAAGGGTCCCAGGGAGGTCCTGCGCATGGTGAGTTTTAAACGTCCATCCACGAGAATCGATCCTTCCATCACCAGAATGGATTATTCGCATTGAACTGCATTTGTTGCATCCTTCTGTGATGTGCTATCCAGATGCCTGTAAAACTCTCAAACCAAACCCTTCTCTTAACGATGACACACATATACATTCTCTGGTGTATGTTGGAGCATTGTTATGGTTATAAACCAAAATTCAAATGCAAATTTAAAGCAAAATTAGCAACATATGCCAAATTGTGTTTGGGTGAAACGGTGAGATAAATTTGCAGCTAGTAACGGTAATTAAATATCGCTGACTTGACATTGTAGGATGAGTCAATGTAAGCTACCGACATAAACCGTTCAAAGGTTTTGTTCGGGTTTTGGTGTGATTTTCTGAAATAAGCGTAGAGAACCTTGTGCATATAGACAATTAATGCTATGGGCTCTAAAAGAGCCAAAAAAGAGTGGTTTTGAATAAGTGGTAATTGTATTTCAATTTAGAATCCCATCAGCATTGAAAAATGTGGGGGGAAAGGCAGCTCAAAGTTCACCTTAGCTTTTAGGCAGGGTCATGACATTACCTCAAGGGAAACATAAACACAATAATACCATTGATCGGTATTGTATTAATACTGGGATATATTCCACTTGGGAAAGTGAAATTTTGGATGCAGTATTTTCGTTGTGGCATCTGTGACATCACACGTTTCATCTCAGGGTCACCTTCATTACAAACTGTACCAATTTTATATGTCGTTATCTCGTAGTATGTACTAAGTGAATCCAAATTTCGTCGGGATGCTGAGAATTTGTTACTCACAACACAGTCATTATGAAGGTCTTGCATCCTAGACGCAGGATCCTGCAGTTGCGAAAATGCAAATAAGGAGTTGACGTCTTTGTCCATGAATCAAGTGTCCGTCTTTGTTACGTAGTAGCTCAACGATAGGCGTAAAAACTGGGGTTATAACCGCTTAAGGTTTTTTTTTTTTTTTTTTTCATGAAGAGTAATTCTTTTAAAGACTTTTTTTTTAAAGATTATTCTAAAGTTTTCTTATTTCATGCTGTGTTTGTGAACAGAACATAAATATGTATATTTTCCTTGTTAAATTTTGTAATATAGAAGACTGCTGAGATGGAATGGAAATACATCATCAGTGTTTATCTATTCTCTCTTACAGTAAAAGCAAAGTAAGAAGTGATTTGGTCAAAAACGTGTGTCACCTCAAATTTTTCTACTTTGATAAAATAGTAAACTGTCTTAAGTCATCTGTGCACAGTTCATCAAAACCCCATGGCAGGGGGTTGTCAAGAGGCGGACCTTCCCAAAAATTCTGACCATCGGTACATTTTCAATCAGGACGACCGAAAGACTTGTTCCACAGGATTGTAAAATTCAGACATGTGTACCCCTAAGGCCTTACTTATAGGCTTGAGTACCCAACTAGCCTACCACACACATTGCTAAATCTATTTGAGAGTTTGTCTCTCCTTCCAATGAATATTATTCCTCTGGTCCTCATAGAAAATTAATTTCATTTTACTTGTTGGGAAGGGGGGGGAGGGGGAGGGGACAAGGTCTATTTTATACTTGTCCACAGGGTAAAAACCAAACAGGTTTGACCATTTTTCCAATCTGCACAACCAAAAGAATCTTTGTAATAATTTTCTGCGTGTCATTTTGATTTCTCTTCCTTTTCATATCGTAGATGCCCAAGATGTTTCAATTCAGTCTGTTTTCGTGGCCGAAGGGAGTGGACTCTCGCTCATGAATTTCGTATATGACACCACAGAAAGGTACGTTACTTTGAAAACAAATATTTCTTTCCAAGATTTGCTTTTCAGTGATGACTTTAGGCCGAGTTGCAGTTTTGACCTCTTGTAGATCATTTACAAATCACTGCTATCAATCCAGGTATTTTCTCTACCGTTACCCCACTCTTAGTTTCTTGAGACCCCATTAAACATCCTAGGCTCATCAAATAAAGTGATTGGACAACTTAGTTTAAAACACAATTTACCATTAGGTCAGTTCCCCGAATGAAACACAATACCTAATAGGTAACACTTTTATGGCCATCAATAGCATATGACACCTTTAACTGCATTTCAGATTTATCAAGGACAAATGGTATTGAAATGCCCTCCAAGCTTTAAAGGAGCAAACCAGAGATTGAGCCTATATTTAATGCTGATTATCTTACAAACCAGAATAGCTATGGAAACAATTATCAGCAATGAAGTTCATCCTTTTTGTTGTTGACTATATCATGTCAAGACTAAAATTCTGCCTAAAGTTGTCACACATTAATGGAAGGCAAATAACTGCTACCCCTCATTAATGTGTTTTGTGGTATGTGGCCTCTTCAATCCAGTCCTATATCATCACTTATATATTCCTCTTAAAGATTATTCTTCATATTCTTCATAAGTGTTATTATTCTAACCAGCAATCTTGATGTAACTAAACTCGTGGTTAACCCTGACTATTTGCATACATGTGCCATACATATCACTTCATAACATAAAGTTGAACTGCAGATGTTGGGTCTTTTTGTCCCAGAAAAACCAGTAGAAGATAGGTAGGAAAAGTTTTCTTCATATGTGTTGTTGAACCCAGAGCAGTCTTGATGTAACTTAACTCGTGGTTAACCGTGACTGTTTGCATACATGTGCCATATGTATCACTTCATAACATAAAGTTGAACTGCAGATGTTGGGTCTTTTTGTCCAAGAAAACCAGTAGAAGATAGGTGGGGAAAAGTTTTCTTCATATGTGTTGTCGAACCCAGATCAGTCTTGATGTAACTTACCTCAACGGTTAACCCTGACAATCTGCATACATGTGCCAAACGTATCACTCCATAACATAAAGTTGAACTGCAGTTGTAATGACTTTGCTCCAAGAAAGACAGGAGGCATGTCGGCTTTGAGAAATCCTCATGAGTATGTAAATACGACGCATACTTAATCGTATTTGAGGTATGTTCAAAACAGCTAACAATGTTAAATGACTACTTTAGCAAAAAATATGTGTTTGTGTGTAGAATAAACTCATAGTAATTTATATCTAAAACAGGTCATCATTCTGTCACTCCATGGGAAGCACAGATCATCCCCCCCCCTCCGCCCCCTAGATCATGTTTTATTACCAACACATTATATCAATGTCCTTGCCAATATTGCAACTGACAAAGTGAAAGTTCAGTGTCACGACGTGAAGAATCAATGTCCATGTTATTAGAAGCATAAGGGTTTATAAACTATGAGTAAATCCCTCAAGCCAATCTGGATAGGTCACTTTGATCCAACTTCTGTTGTCATCTCATCTCTCGCTCATCTGTCTTCTTCTTGCCTAGAGGCAAATAAGGCCTCAACAGAGCGTCTCCATTTATCTTGGTCGGCACCTGCGTTTCTGGCCTCATTCCAGGATCGCCAACCAGCCCTCTCTCTCTCTCTTTATCTACAAGTCCTGCGCCATGTTGTTTTTGGTCGCCATCTCTTTCTCCTACCCTCTGGTGCCCAAGTCATGCTGATGTTGCTGTTGTTGTTAGGGTTTTGTCGCAATATATGCCCAATGAATTTCCATCTTCTTTTCTTAATTTCGATGCTTAGTGGCCCCATTTTTGCTCTTTTTAGCAGTTCCTTCGTGCTGACACAATCTCAGCACAAACTTCTGTTGTAGTCCGATATTACTCTACAGTCCTTCAGTATCTTATGCACCAGCAAACTCAACAGACCAAAATGTCGATTTCATGCATCTAAAGGTCAACTCAAAATTGATTGAAGTGTTCAAGTTTTAGTCAGATAAAATTGAGCTGCCCTGCAGTTAATAATTTAGTAAACTAGCAGTGTAATAATTTGGAAAATGTAATCTGTTGCCAATTTAGTTGTGTTGTCTGATTTCTTACCCCTCCCCCACCCCCTTTACCAACCCTCTGTCTCTCACCATCCCTGTTCTGGGTTTTCCCTTTATCAGCAAAAAGAAACTTGAGTATATTAATTCATTCAGCAATTATTCCGATTTGGTGCCTTTGGGTCAAATTTCATGACCCTTTATGACCCTTGTTGGCAGTATTAAGCACCTCCCTGTTTACTTTGACATGACATAGCGGGAAAAAGAAAACATTCAACAAGGTACTTTATTCAGACAGTGGTAATGTCAGCCCTGTCAGCTGGGTGGGAGAGGGGGGGGTGGTGGGTGGAGGAGAGGGTGATAAGTTGGTTGAAATGTTAAACAATACAATCTAACAGCAAGACCAATTGGTTGGTTATAGGTGTTGAAAACTATTATTACGTGTGGAAATCTATTTCTATACTGTTCATATTTTTTACCATGGTCTGTGATGTGTATGATACATCTGCTGCTCTGTAGGTACTTAAGCTACATATGTCATTTCAGAATAGCACCCTCTATTTACCAAACCGCTTATTTTTCTTTCAAGTCTTGTGACCTATATGCTGAGTTTGCAGATTGAGAGGTTAAAAATCAGCTTTTGAACTTGTTTTGATTATAGTTTTATACTTTCTTTCACTATCATTCCATTATGATGTTCAAGTTCCTTAACTTGATAGTCAAAGTTCACTACAATAAAGAAAAACAGAATTTTGACAGATTTAAGGTACACGTTAATTTAACCTATTCATTAAAAAGCAACATGCTGAAGAGAGTCTGGGTAATCAAGTTGTTCGATGATGGATATTTAGCAATTAATTCTTTATTTTGTGACAAAAAAGGAAACTAGGAAAGTGTAGTAGTTTTGCTAATTAGGTGGGTTTGGCAAAATTGTCCGAAATGTGTGATGCAACTCAAAGACACTCCTATAAAGTGGATAAAGGTTGTGACATTTTCTTACAACGGGGAACACAGAAAATATGCAATAGGTACAATGTTCCCAGGTACTACTTCATCCTTCTGTTGTTACAGTGGATATTTTGTACGTGAAGTTTTGTTTTGAAAGAGTTCTTAGAAAAACATTTTCCCTATTTTAATATATCCGAGGTATGTTTTTCTTTTTCAAGTTTCAATTGATACCAGTGACTACCAGTTCCTTTGGTTACAATGTCATTTTGAAGAGTCGGTTGTTGTAAGTTTGAATCATACTTTAAAGGAACTTTCTTCATAGCATATGGTCAACAAGTCTATATATACATTACCAAATCCAATCAAGTATTTTTCTCTCAAACTCAAGATCATGGAATAATTTAGTGTACACATTTTGTTTAGCTGTTTTGAAGACTCTGACTTTTGTCTCTTATAAAAACACTATGTGGACGAGGTCAAAGGTCACTCAGATGCATATAGATGACGTGGTGTGCAATAAATTCTCCTTGGGTGGTGTTTTAGTAAAAAAAAAAAAACCTGCTATACATCTGTACGCTATAGCTAGTTGACCATTTGACATGCTCATTCTTGCGACGAGTGACTGGATTAATTATTCCCTGAAGATAGCAGTTTATCAATTTTCTTTGTAACGAAACCTTGGTAGATTTCATTCACAAAATGAAAATTGTCATATTAGCGATGACATAGCCGAACCCCGAACGATTCTGAACATTTTAGCGTGTGAGGTGTCGTCCTAATGGTACCTTTAAATCTACATGTATGTAATAAAAATCAAATTTTGGGGGAAAACTTACTAAAAGTTTCACTTTTACTTTCATTTGTCACAAATGAATCCTTGAAGTAGCCTCGGCAATGACCTGTATTTCAATGTGATTTCGGTATTGGATCTCATGAAAGAGAAAATGCAAGAATTGATTGCAAAAAGCTGAGCTGCATTTACTTATCATTATGTCAATTTAGCAGCTTATTGACAAATTTTGTATTGCACATTTCTTTCGTTGAAAGACTGCCGGTTGAAATGGATTGTGTGCAGATTATTAGATTAATTTCTCATGCGCTTGTGCCATTGTCCTTACAAGGGGGAGAAAAATAAGGGGTCTCTACTGTAAGCCTTTTTGGTATTATTTGTTCCATACAATCCCCCAACGCCCCCTCCCCATCCTGGGGCATTCGCTCTTCCCTATAACACATCAGCGCAAGATGATGTGTTGTCCGTATGAGCACTGTTGCAAATATCTACAGGTAAGTATCTGTTGTCAACTTCTCCTATGTTATGCAACCCTTTTTTCCCCTTCTTTTTTAAACCAATTTAGTGTTTATTTGTGAACACTTCAAAGGTCAGTAGATGAAGCTTGTCTTAAGTAGGAACTTAGTGTTTCTACGTGAAGCCCTGCGAGTTGCCAGAGTGAATGCATTCCACTCGAACAGAACTTGTTTGATTTGGGTTATTGTCAGATTACTTAGATTAGCAGCTAAGAAGATATTGAAGTCAGGGTCTATAGGCTTGTCATTCCTTGGTGACTAAGTGACAATAACTTATCCAACCAGCTGTCTGTTAGCATTGATAGATTGCTTTCCTCCCCCCCCCCCCCCCCCCCCCCCCCCTTATGCCCAGCCCCCCCTTATGTACAAGGTTTGTTGACTGTATATGTCCTGCAGCTGTTTTAGAATAGGAATCAACATTTTCCTTAGTTTCCTACAGAGACGTCAAACATTATCACCGATGAGGAGTGGCTTTTGCAATTC